>ML821719.1:180494-199256 GCA_009831015.1 Picea engelmannii | reverse complement strand
CCAAACAAATACCATCTATGAGTGTACCATAATGCATCAACAAGCTAAGAATCCCCAATGATGTACAACATGACTATCAACTCAACTCACCAACTTCATGTCTCAATGTGTAGCCCAACCACATGTAAAATGCATGCACCATGATAACCAACATATGCTTCCAATAATACATCATAAGATATATCAATGAAACTCAAATATGTATCAACCATGTACCCCAACAGATTATTTTACATAATCCAATAGATGAGAATTTGATCAACATCAATCCATACTCATGGGTTAGTGCCATTTACCCAAGATTTATTTTATATCATAACCTTGTGTGATCTAACTTAGAACCATGAAAACCTGCAGCAAACAGTGTCAGAATCTGCAATAAACAATGTCAGAACCTGCAACACAGAGTTATACCATCACATCAAGCTGCAACCCATGTGCATTGCCTTTTTCCCAAGGCTTTACCACATATACGTGGCCTGCTGCACAACAGAACACGTGTGTACACAACCTATGCAATGCCAGCCAACGTATGTATGCGACTTCCACCACTGTCACCCACGTATGCCTCAGTAGATGTCTTACTTAAGCTTCCCTCCAGTCTTTTATTCTGTTATGTCTACTCTGTCTTCTTCACCCACTTTTGTAGATGACCCTTCTCCTCAGAAATTGAGCTTTGAGCATCCATCTTTTCAAAGATGTCTCCCTTTCTTACTTCATTCCTTCGTCTATCCATGCTATGTGAATTCCTCATCATGAACTTTCTTCTTGTGTTCCAACACTCCTGGGATTTGTGGCAAAATCCACTATTGTTGTAGCATCTCATGGAGTTACAGTGAACAACAATATGTACTACTTGATCACATCTCCAACACCTTGTGGTGTTATAGAATCTTCCATTATATCTCCTTTCATAAGATCTAAATTCAAAATCTTTGTGACCATATCCATTACATGAATAACAATGCCCATGAAAAATACTTTCATACCTTTGCTTTGGTGTCCCAAAAGTAGCTTCTTGATGTCTTCCTTGCTTTGTTCTTTTGAAATCTTCTTTGTCTTGTGTATATGGTTGTTTTGCAACATTGTCTTCCTTCTTTGATGGACTTACCTCATGCTTCTTTGAGGTGCTTGCTTCAACATGTGTATATTCTCCATTGTATCCAAGACCTAATTTATCACATGGTGATCTTTGACTTTCCAATATCTCATCCAAGATTCTTGAGCTATTCAAGAATTTTTTTGACTTCTCTACCTTCTTTCTAAGGTCAACAATTTCAGTTTCTAGCTTACAACATGACTCTTCCTTTTCATTTATTTGAATCTTCAATAGTTCCTCTATTCTTTTGGCTTCTTCAATTTGGGTCTTGAGATGAACAATGGTTTCAAAATTTTTTCTAATCTCATTATCTATATTCATGTCTTCTTTTCCATTCTTTAGTCTTGTGATTTATTCTTCCTTTTTATTGCTCTCTTCTTGTTCCTTGATCATTTCTTTTAACTTAAACATGTTCCTTTGAATCCTCCTAAGAAACTTCTTAGTGTTATCTAAAAGATAGTTATAGTGTGTATAAAAATGATCACTTCTATATCTATATAAACCTTCTTCAATTTCCTTTTGAAGTTTTAATAGATTTATTCTATTCTTTTCATGGGATAATGTTATAACCTTAAATTGCACCACACATGCTTACCTGGCATCAGGCCAACTCATATCCTTTCCTTGCCAAATCCATGCTGAATAAACTCTTGAAAATCCTCTTAAATCAAGTGACACGCGCCCTAACTCACTACTGCATGCGTTGGAACGCTGGCAGGCCTACTACTGCACGCGTTGGAACGCTGGTTGACCTACTATAGCCCGCGTTTACCTAACAAAGCACAAAAACAGGAAATTTGCCGATGGGACAAAAAGCTATGGGTCAGTTAACTGAAACTCCCAGCCATGCATGGCCGAGAGTTCATCCAAAACCCTAGCTCCTTCTAGCCTATAAAAGAAGGGGTAGGGGTACTATTTGGAAGGGGGAAAAAGATAGCAAAGAAACTCTGCCAATTGACGAATCCATTTGTCCCAACCCTTTAGCCTTTCCTCAAGCTTAAGGAGAATTCAAGCAAAGCAGTTGGAGGACAAAGAAGAGGAGGTGCCCAGGATCAGGATCGAGGAATGGTGGCCGGTCTCTATCATTATTGTAATTTGATTCATCTTGAGATTAATAAAAGAATATTTTTCCCATCCCAATGCACGAGTTATATATATTTTATTTGATTTATGCTTAATCTCTAACCCCCAAGTAGAAAAATAGCATGCATGCGTAGTGTTTTGTCTTGATTGCAGGATTGTCTTTGGAAGGAGCAGCGCAAGCAAGCAGGTAAAGCGCAACGAAGGATCTACACCAAACATCGATAAAAAGGTTAGTAGGTCTTTTCCATGCTTGTGTGTGAAAAAAAAAAGGGGTTTGAGTATTGGGGTGATAGGTTAAAAGTGATTTCTTTAAGGTCATGATCTGCATACAAGTTCAGCCCTAGCTTGTTAGTCCGTAGGGTATTATTTCCCAACAACAGAATTGGCGACTCCACTGGGGATATTACTCTTAGGGTTTCCGGATTTAATTGAGGTTTTTTGGGTAGTTAAAAGAATTAGATTTTCTGCTTCTTTGTTTGTCTGTTTGCTGTTAGGTCAGAGCTAGCAGGGAACCTAGTTTTTTATACCAGCTTTTCCTTGACTGTGCTTGATGGTGATTATCGGGACACACAGAGGTACACGCGGCCTGCAGAAGGCCTGCACGTGTGTAACCCGCGCCCTAACCTCTTACAGCCCACGTTTGAACACTGGCTGTAGAAGTTTCAGTAGCGTGTAGGAGTCAGAAAGCTTAAGAGGCAGTCCCCTCTTCCCTGTCAGAATTTCACATTCTCAGGGGGATTTTTGGATCCTGTCTAGGTCTTGCTGGTTCACAGTCTTGTCTCAGTCTGCTTTATTGTGTTTGTTATTTTTTGCATTTATTTTCCTTTTCTGTTAAAGAAAAAGCATCCAAGCCTTCGAGAGACCCTGGTTGTCAATACCAGAGGCCTCTTCCAGGTCTGGACTGTCTGTGGTTAGTTTTGTCTTGGATTTTTCACATACATGTGGCCTGTATTAGTTCAGCCCGCGGGTACCCGCGCTCAGTTATAGCTCAACGCGCGTTTGCACGCGTGCTGTTTCAGTGACAGTCACGGGTTTGTCAGGTTTCTTTTCACTCAGGGTGGGGCAGTCATCCCCTCTTGTGGTGAGAAGTTTTTCCTCTCAGGGGTTTGAGTCTAGGGTTGCACAGTCAGTAGGTTAGGGCCTCTTATCCTTAGCCTGTTTTCTCTTAGTTGATGTTTGATAGAAAAGATAATTTTTTTTTTTTTGTGTGTGTTTTATGGTTTTTAGACAAGCGTAAGAAGCAGTGCTTTCTCGATTTCCATTGAGTGTCTTTGCTCTGTTTCTTTGCGATCTGTGCTTTAAGCCAGAATTTTATTTTGTTTTCTTGGTTTTGTGCTTGTCAGAATTTTCCCTTTGTTGCTTTATTTAGCACTCAAATAAAAAAAAATATACCTCTTTTTCATTTTCTTCTTTGTTTGAAGATTGTGTTGCTGCATCAATAGCTAGGAAGAAGTCTTTTTTCATAAGTTTTTGCATCACATTTAGAGCATAAGTAGCTCGCAGATTGAGTGAAATTTCTTTATGTTGCTGCATGAAATCTTAGAAAATTCGAAAAGAAAAAGGAAGTCTTTCTTGTTGAAAAGTTGCGGATTTTTGCATGTTTTGTAAAAGTTTTTGTTTCCAAGCATTTCTTATTCATTTTGCTTTGAGTCTTTACACACCATCAGTTTCACCTTCATACCTTGTGACGTAAAGAAGCCCATTAAAAGAAACGCTAATTAAAATCTATTAGACTTTTTGTTTGTAGGGTTCATACACTAGCTCAGGACTAGGGCCTTGGAATAGTGTTGACGGGCGAAATTGACCGTCCGTCAACTGAGAGAGTGGAACTGGTCCGTGGTTGTCTAAATAACCCAAGCCGTTTGGAATGAACCACCCTGACGAGTTTAGCGGCTCCGTTAGCCGATCTAAGGTCCTAGGAAAACCAAAGAGAAACTAATCTAAACTAACTAATCTAACTAAAACAAATAAAACAAACTAAACAAACTAAAACAAATTAACTAAAAGAAAACTAAACTAAAACTAAAACAGAACTAAACTACTCTAATTAACTATATATACACAATCTACTAATTACTACTATACTAACTCTACTAATTAGCTATTTAACTACTTATTGCACTATAACTTATTCACAAATATACAATATTTACAACTGGCAGATTTAAATAAAACCTGTAAAACTCATTTGCTTTCTGCCCTAAGACAGCGAAAGGTATTTCTTTTTTGGTTTTATAATTTTATAAATAAGAAATAAAACTTTACTGAAATTAAACAATCTAATATACTAATTCTACACATATATCTAACTAAACTTATATCTAAACTAAACTACTAATAAATATACTAAGCAAACAATTCACAAACTGACCTGAAAACGCTCCAAATTTGTCCTGTGTATGATGACTTCGAAGCTGGTTGGAGGAAGGAAACTCGCACCGGATAATCCAAAAGCTTCTCGTAAATGATAGGCTGCACTGCTCTTTGAGTTGTTAACAGGTCAAACAAGACATAAAAAATCATAACAATTATATGATTTATAAATCTCTGCAATAAGGGAAACCTGTTATGCAAAAACTTATACTTAATAATTCAACTTATGAAGACGAGAAATCTGTCATTCACAAACTGAATCAAACAATTGCTATGTTTTTTAAACACTTGGAATAAATTAGATATGGATTATATTGATTAAATTATATCATTTTCAAAAGACTAAGATAGCTAAAGTAGTCATTAACCAAATGCAAATAGATACACATAAACATAAAACAAAATATTGATATTATGAAAAGCTAAAGCTGTAGCAGAATATCAAATTTTGTCTCAGTCTGTATTAAAATTCCATATCCTTGTTCTCCCACGAATGAGGATGATATTATTACAAAAATAATAAGTATTTATAAGTCTTTCCACAGGGTAAAACCTCCCTGTGGCAGTTATCAAACTGTTTACATAATCTGGGAATATATTCCCAAAATCAACTAAACTAGGGAACTAAAATGAAACCAAAATATTTCAAATATCCTCTAACTGTCCATCCAATCCAATGCAATTTCGAATTCACCTGAAAATGGACCAAAAATAACAAGTTAGAGAGATATTTTATGAGCAAAACAATAAAAATCTGATTCCACAGACTTAGCTACAGAATCATCTGATTTTGTAGCTAGTCTAAAATAATATACAGAATCATAATTGAAATCAAATCAAATCTTTTAAAAGAATTAAATCCAATTATCTTCCAATAATCATTTTAAAATGAATTAAAAATGATCTTATCATTCAACATTAAACAGGATCAAAAGTGATTCAACCGAACACGGAGACATGAATACTCTGTTATTTCGTTACCACAAAATCGGGTCTTCAGAGGCATAATCGAAAAGTAAAAAGATTGTTTTATATCCAATTGAAACTGACAACCAAACATATCGTATGTGATTGTTAAAAAATAGATACAATCCGATAGCAAAAGATTCAAATCCTTTAATCGAATTCAAAGATAGAAATACTCTGTTTCGATTATCGTTACAAGTCGAGTAAATGAAATCACATGTAATCGCATCATAATCGTTTCTCAGCAAATCGAATGAGATCGTTTCGATATTCAGTTGAAAACATAACAAATCGTAAACACTTCATTATAACCATCTTATCAATGGGAGACATCATCGCATCGAACAGGATTACCATAATAACTGTATAGCCAAAGATTTATATTGTGAACGAGTTCAAGCCAAAACTGGCACATAACAGGATCAAACAGAATTTGTCATAGATTTCGATCGTTGATCCTTGCACAACGAGAAAACAAGACCGATCAATTTTGATCACAATCGTTTGAATCAAACGAATCATAACAAGGTTTGACCAATTCATTTCACAAAATTAAAATACAGAGCATCAATTATAATCTAAACTCGACTCATAGAACAAACTTGCCATATTAGAACCAGAGCGAATCGATTGGCTAAGATTTTCACACAGTTGTTATGATTTGGGTTCATTTCCCAATTCAGGCGCCAAGGTTATTCAAGCGTATTGTTTTCATCAGAGAAACAAAGTCGTTATCCTTAACTCAGAAACAATCAAACGACACAGCAAGCATCTTCCCGAAATACTTACCGGTCCTAGCATACTAATGATAATGAAATCGAATCCGGGAAAGATTGTAACAATCAAACTTAATCAAACCATTTATAGCACAAGGATCATAACCAAATAAAATCTGAGCGTGATACAAACCAATTCATTTGGAGGTAAACCATTAATTTTATAAACTAGTCAATCAAATCTCAAAACATGCCACTCAAATCCAATCGAAATCTAATGATTTCTATACTGGGAATAATTAAATCGTATGTCGAATCGAACTTTGTTTCTATTCAAAGAAAAGCTATATATAGAATACACGCAATATAACAGAGACATTCATAATGTAAACAGAACTGTTTAAAAACTGAATACAAATCATTATGACAACCTAGATTATTTACAAACAAAACGATATCAAATCTTCCATACCTGTGTAGCGACGAGACCACCTGATTATGCCAGCTTGGAATTCACAACAGTCGTGGCTGATTCCACATTCTTGAACAAGATGGAGCCGGTCGTCTTTTGTTTCTTATCTGTCGCTTGTAGCTTGGCTTTTTGACTGGTCAGGGCTACAATCTGGTCTTCCAGAGATTGAATCCTTGACTGGAGAATCGAAACATCAAGGTAATATCGCTCTAACCATGAACTTCATTGATCACAGGGTGACACTGTAGGTTTAGATAGAGCAGGAGAGGGTTTGGGCAATTGACCGAGGGTTTCACAAGGCAACTTATTGCCTGGGTAGTTAGGGTCGTCCTTTAGGCAAGGGGGTAGGTTTGACACAAAGTCATACGAGGGTTTAGTAGACAAACCTTGCGAATAGGGGTATTCGCTAGCCAAGAAACGCTCCACTTCCGAATCGGAGTCCTCACTCAACACGATAGGGTTAAGCTCGACAGGGGGTTTTGGCTTATTTCTTGCCATTCGCGAAATCAAACGGGCATTCTTTTTCCCTTTGGCGTTTGAAGTGAGGTTTGCCTTGGGCTTTTTTCCCATAGGCTTAACAGTCTTAACACTCTTAGTCACAATGTGGGGTAAGTCGATAGGAGGGTCGACCGAGGGTTTAGGCAGAAGGACATGGTAGGGAACTGGGGGTACAACCTTGACCTCGCTCACCACAGGTTTGTCAACCTGTGTAGGGTTCGAATCCTCGAAACCATTCCGAGCAATGAAATTGTTCCAACAATCCCCGAGCAGACTCAAATGATAGACAACAATAAGCTTCACCAGTCCATAATGAAAGAGGCTACTATCAGCTTGGTTTCTTTTGTACTTCTTCGACATTTTAAACAGGCTTCTATGCAAATAATAGGGCATATTGAGCTGATAACCCATAAAAACCATAAGCAAATGTAGGTGGTGTAGGAACACAAACCCGTATCGACCCTCACAGGTGATAAACTATTTGATTATCATTAATAAATCGTTCCAACGTTGTTTAAGCATAGTTACGGGCATACCTCTATCACAGGAGGTGATTTTGCATGACTGGAAAAGCAGTGTCCACGAGACCTCTTCGACTTTGCAATTCTTGGACCATCATTGTCCAGTGGCAGGCAAACCCGTAGCAAGATTGATAAACTATTCATCAATTTCCAATTGTATGTCGCCGACCTTGGCTCGATAGCCATCGAAGGTCATGGAAAATTGTCAAACCACGCACGGGTTAAAACCATCGAAACGTTCCATGAAGGTAAGCCACCCACTGTCTGCCAAATCTTGGCGGGCATTATCAAACATCAACAGGGCCTGTTTTCCATTGGGTTCAACTCGCACGACTGGTGCCATGGAGTTGAATGCATGGCAAGGGAAGGGTTTGAACACATACAGGAGCAGAGCTATCCAAACCAACAGCAATGAATCGAGCCAAAAGGGGGTAAGCGTTAATGTGCGCATGCGAGGGTGGTGGAGTCATTCACTGCCATGCAAAACAATTATGGTCAAAGTACAACCACTGATATAGCTGTTCAATTCATAATAGTGGATCATCCATTAAGTCAGGTGTACAACTAATCAAATGCAATGTGCATACAAATACACACCAACACTATGCCATAGTGTTCAAAACATTTGACGTATAGATCAACACCCAAAATCAAATATGCGCTAATGTATTGATTCATAAGTTTAACCAAGGTACCAAATAGTTGACAAGCCAAACAAATATAAAAGATTAACATAAGGATCCTATCATACATATATAAAAATTAAATCAAAACCCTTATGCATTTCATAGAATCAAAGATTAGGCAAGTCATAAAATGCAAATCCTAATGCTCAATGTCTTACAAACTCAAAGAAAATCAAGTCATATAATCAATCGAAGTATGAGAATTGATCAAAGGATATTGCCAATCATGTAATGACAAAAGAAATAACCACAGTTCAGATAATGATCAAAAAATAACTTTGAAAGGAGAAGTTTTCACGCTTACAGTCGTGAAAACTTAACGAAGACAAATGTGTCTATGTCGCAAGAAATGAAAATGTCGTTTATTTGAAAAATGTGACGAAAAACTTGACGTTCGCAAGACATAGGTGTAGGCAGCTTACAGGATAATAGAAAAAGGTGAATTGGCTGCCAACAATGGTGACACACTGGAAGAAGCAGTTATCTCTACAAAAGTAACAAACTCAGATTAGGACAGCCAAGAAAATTTCAACTCAAAAAATAACAACCAGAAAATTGTACAAACATCGTCATCAATCATTTTTTCCAGCAGTGTTTTAAAAGATGAAAACCAATAACATTCTTAAGATCAGCAAGTCACGATATTAAAGATAAAATCTTCAATACTGTTGGCATGGCCACTACTTCCAGCAGGCGTCCATAGCCTCGACAGGGTTGCCATTTAGCCCACTCTGACATCTGTATCCTGTCAAGAAGTTCTAGATCAGAATAAAGGACATTAAGGAGGTTTCTTACAATTTTTTTGCAGATTTTCATGTACCCGACATTGCTTCGCTTCCAGCGGGCCTGTTCAGTACCCCGACGAAGTTGTCTTAGCGCCATGCATGCATTTACCCACTGCCAGTAGACCTGTTCAGTATCCCGGCGGGTTTACAAGCACTTCCCACAACTCTTTATTCATAATTTTATTTTGTTTTTCTTTTGAAGATATATGGCTGAGCGGGGTGACGCTGAAAATCCTGATATTTTAACATATAATTTTTAGACCTCATCATAATTTTTTAGCACCGTCCTTTATTCAGTTCCAGAGATGTTTTATAAAAACAACTTCCTATGACAGGGAGACATCTTTTGAGTCATTCCTTTACGGAAAAGGGACAGCGTAAAAAGATAATAGATGATCATGACAAACTTTGCTCAGAGATTGAAATCAGTAAACTTCTTTCAAATGACAAAATTTTCCAACATATATATCAGTTTCAAATATATACCATTGATGTTTGTACAACTTTTCAGAAGTTATTTCAGCGAAGAAATTTTTTCTATCGTCTTTGTCTAAATAGCTCAGTGTACAGGTATGTGTATGGTTAAAAAAAAAACAAACTGATAAATTCAAATCAATATTGAAAAACGAAAAGAAAACGAAAACGCAAACAAAAGAAAAAATATATACATAATATACAAGGGTAGTTATCAAGCAAAGTATCTCTTCAGGGCTTGGCCATTCACCGGATAGGTGTCAAGCTGCCCTTCGATATTCTGCAATCAAAAAGAACTAGGGCCCAACTTTTCAGCAATTAAAAATGGCCCAAGCCATGAGGTTTGAAATTTGGTGTGCTCACCCTTTCCTTCGTGTGGTTTGTCCCACTTCAAAACGAGATCGCCTACTTCAAAATTCCTATCAGAAGCAGAATTAGAATTGAACCAGCTTTTAATTAATCGTTGATGTTGATCTAACTTACGCTTAGCTTGGGCTCTTACTTCTTCCAACTTCATCAAAGCGTTAATTCGGTTTTCTAAAGGGGGACAATCTTCTTCTTGGACCTTTTGTGACAATTGAAGCGAAGGAAGAAGAATGTGAGGTGGAAAAATTGCTTCTCTGCCATAAACGAGGAAAAAGGGGGAGTTACCTATTGCGGCTTTGGGTGTTACCCTATCATCCCACAGTGCGTTTAGCAGTGCATTGTGCCAATTCTTGTGATTTTCAGCCACGGTTCTCTTGATAATTTTAATCAAGTTCTTGTTTGTGGATTCTGCTAAGCCGTTGCCCTGGGGGTAGTAACTAGAAGAATACTTCAGCTTTATTCCTTTCTCCAAAGAAAACTCACTCATCTCAAGTGAAGAAAAGTATGAAGCGTTGTCAAAGACTAGACAATCAGGGATACTGAAACGAGTGATAATATTCGAGTTTAGAAAAAAGATAACCTGATTGGTGTTAACAGTTCTTAGCGTAGCAGCTTCAGACCATCGGGTAAAGAAATCTGTGGCTGTCACAATATACTTGTGCCGTTGCGAGGACGGAGGGTTAACATGACCTATGATATCAAGGTCCCATTGCTGGAAAGGAGAATCTACTGAGACAGGTTGCAAGGGAAAGGCTGGTTTTTGCAATCGCCCTGATGCTTTCTGACAGATGATACATTTACGAGATAAGGTATGGGCATCCCTAAAAAGCGTGGGCCAGTAATAACCAGCTCTTAAAACCTTATGAGCAGTGGTGTCGCCACCTAAGTGACCACCAGCTTCTCCTGCATGCAACTCAAGCAAGAATTTTTCTGCTTTGTCTTTCTCAAGACAGCGCATCAGTATGCCGTCAAAATTTTGACGAAACAGAATACCGTTAATTAGATGAAAGGAGGCGGACTTTAGTCTCAACGCTCTTCTTTTGGCAGGGTTGAGGTGACGGGGGGCTTATCCATGTTCAAGACAGAATCTAATATCATCGTACCAGGGACTAACGAGGTTTTGTGCGCAACAAATCAAACTTTGTTCGCGTTGTTCTAGGTTTGACGTATCACTATCTTCTTGCTGTCCTGTTTCTGAGTCAACAACCAATTTACACAACCCTTGGCCTCTCACGATCTGAGCTGGGGTGATCTCTAAGTCATACTCCTGCAAGGAGGTGACCCAGTTAGCTCTCTTCTCTCCTAACTCCTTCTGCACTAACAAGTTCCTTACGGCAGGGTAGGGGATAATGAATTTCGTCCTAGACTTCAAAAGATAGGACCGGAAATGCTTAACTGCTTTGAAAACAGCGTAGGCTTGCCGATCGACCGCTGGGTAGTTAAGTTCAGCACCTTTGAAAGCAGAGCTCATAAAGGCGATGGGTACTTCGTTGTTCTCGGAATTCTTCTGAGTTAGGACTGCAGCATAGGAACGATCAGAGGAAAAAGTATAGAGTGTAAAATCTTGAGAGAAGTCAGGGCTCATGAGAGACAGAGTGTCTATTATGGCATTCTTTATAGCATTAAAAGCTTGATTTTCTATGGGTCCCCAGTGATATTGGGTGTCTTTCTTAATCAGGTTCTGTAGAGGCCTGACCATTTCGGAGAAACTGGGGACGAATCTTCTCACGAAATTAATCTGGCCTAGGAAAGACTGCATGGATTTCTTGGATGTAGGAGGGGGAATTTTAGCGATGAATTGAGTCCTCTCGGGGTCAATAATCATCCCATCACTAGACACAATGAATCCTAGTAATTTACCCTGTTCTACTGCAAAGATGGACTTTTTTGGGTTCAAGGAGATGCCGTATTTACGACATCGTAGCAGAACGGCTCGTAAGTGAGCTAGATGATCGTCTTTGTTTTTAGAATAAACGGTCACATCATCCAAGTAAACTACGACGGATTGATTGATTAAGCCTTGAAAAGCAATGTCCATTGCTCTCTGAAAGGTAGCACCAACATTAATCAATCCAAATGGCATTTTGCGATAAGCGTAAGTGCCCCACGGGGTACGGAAGGTAGTTTTGAGTTGGTCTGGTGGAGACATCAGGACTTGGTTGTATCCAGAGAAACCATCCAATAAAGATAGCCTCTCGGAACCAGATACGTGTTGCAGGATCTGTTCCATGGGTGGGACAGGATAATTGTCTTTGTCAGACGCTTTATTGAGGTTTCGAAAATCGACACAAAGTCGAATTTCCCCGTTTTTCTTCCGAACTGGGACAAGGTTGGACACCCATTGAGTGTGTCTCACAGGAAAAATTATTTTAGCACTTAGGAGTTTATTCAATTCTTTTTGAACGGTCGGTTCTAGTTTAGGGTGCATTTTCCTCAGTTTCTGTTGGAAAGGTATGGTTTGGGGCTTCATCGGGATGACATGTTGTATGATATTAGGATCGAATGTTTTAAGATCATCGTATGTCCATGCAAAGACATCCTTGAATTATTTAAATAATTTAACAAAAGCAGCTTTTTCTTGTCTAGAACATCCCAAGCCTAGATTGATGCATTGAGGATTTTCACTAGTTTCTAAATTGACTTTTTCATAAGATAACGAGGAACTATTAGTTTTACAATTGACCGTCTTTTTAAATTTATCTTCAAAATCATAAAACTTTTCAATCTAACTATGGTTTTGGATATGAAATTTACCATGTCCGATAGAGCTTCAGGAGATTTCGGATCAGGTATTACCGTAAAATCATGCAAATTGTCATCGTGTGTGCGTTCATCTATCACTGCACCTTGAAAGGTTTCTTCCATATGCATAAAGTTAATGATTTGCTGATCATCATCAAATACTCTCCAGTTTGTGATATTGTCAGGAACAGATGGTCGAAAAAATAGCTCGATGGAGAATGCGTTTGGAGATAAGCCTTCTGCAGGAAGAAGTTTAGAGGCTACATTAGCTAGCAGATCTGCTTCAACATTGTTTAATCTAGGAATGGAATTTATATTGAAAGCAGAAAATTTGTTCATTAAACTCCATACCTCAGACTAGTAAGTTTTGAGATGTGGGGAAAGACAGTGTATAGAGTCTCTTACTTGCCTAACCACTATTTCAGAGTCGCCAAATACAACCAGGTTTTGAATGTTCATATCCAGAGCTTTTCTGAGACCTTGTAGTAAAGCCTCATATTCTGCAGTATTGTTAGTACATTCAAATTCTAGTCTACAAGACAATAATGTCTTGTTACCTGCTGGATCGATAATGATGCAGCCTGCACCAGCTCCTTCTTTAGACTTAGAACCGTCGAAATATAGAGACCAAATTTGGTTTCCATCAGGTACACAAGACTGTTGCATAGAAGTTGTTGGTTGCATGTATGCTACGATCTCAGACTGTTGTTCTGGATTGTTGATAGGTGAAACCTCAGCCATGAAATTTCTGAAGAAGGTGTCCATCCCTTGGACTTCGGGTGAATCCGCAGAAGGTGTATATGGTTCGTTAGGATCGTTCAAATCTGTAACCGTGAACTTTAGGTAATGCTCACGATTCACTCTGATCTTGTTAGGATTACCGTTCTCTGGAAGCCATAAGTGAGACCAATCTGTTGCGAAGTAACCATGTAGCTGCTCCGACCAGTCCCTGCTAAAAAATAGACCATACACTTCTGAAATATCCACAACAATTATATCAATAACCTGATGAACCTTTGGGTTAGACGATAATCTAATCAGTACATTTTTTAGTTCGCCTATAAATTTAACATTTGTCCAATCAAGTTGTATGATTTTCAAAGTATATGGTTCCACTTCAGCATTAATCTTTTGGCAAATAGACCAAGGCATCACATTAGATGAGTCTGTCATAGGGAGTGTAGAAGTCCAGTTACGTGAAAGTTATCCGGGACCCCCCTCTAACACAGGGGCTAAACACGAGGTCGCGTAAGGAAAGGTAGTGGAGATAACCCCTCCAAAGCTGGACCAAGCGTAGTGGAGAACACATATCGAGGATTTGTTAAGGGATTCCATCGTTTGCATTTGCCATGGGGCTTCGTGGGTCTCGAATCTGTTCGAGGTCCCCAGTTGTCTTCCGGACCATTTGCTCTCGATACCCTTGACAGGTTTCGGGCTTGATACCCTGCTCATTTTGGTCTACCCAACTATCGACTGTACCCGCCTGGTGACTGTTCGTGTGCTGGAAAACTAGTTGCCAATATTTTCTAGGGACATACACAGGTGACTGCGGGGGTATACCGTGGTACCTAGGACAGACATCGGGCCATGCTTTGTAGAGTATACCTGGAGGGTGCTTCCGTTTTCGAGTTGCACTTGCACCGGTAAGTTGCTCTAGTGTTGGTTGTTGTAACTGTTCTTCAAAATAGTTAGTGTTTGCCATTCTTATCTCATAGGGGATTTCTTTTAAGTGTGTGTTACTGTTTGATCGTGTAGAATACCTTAGCGTGTCGCGAATCTTCTCACACAGTGGAGGATTCAGAGCTCCGCCGGTCACGAAGGCTTCTGGGCCTACTGCCGGTTATACTGGAGCCACCCCCGCCACCATTGAGGCGGAAGCTAGACCAACAAGGGTCTTTCGAAGCAATCGGGTTACAAACCATTGAGCCCGAACAACTACCGGAGGAATCGACCGCCAATGTTGGTTTGGTTGAAACCCCAACCACTGATACTTGGCCGCAAGTGATTGTGCCAATTCAATTTTATGAACGCCTGTCAGTGCCTCACACAGCTATGGCAACAAACGATGTTACTTCTTCAGGGAATTCTTCCATTCCCATCACCGTTGCTACCACAGGAGAAGCTTCTCCTAACTTGCCCTCGTTGACGGTCCGGGCCACCATGGTCTCGGCCACAACTACGTCGCACAGTGGACCGACCCCATCTATCACGACGACCACACCTCCCTTCACACCTAGTGCGACAGGCCCTCCGTTTTCATACGGTATGCCCAGTTCAGGTACAAGTCGTGCACTCACTTCCTCCACTTTACAGACTTTGGGTCTGGGGGCAGGGAGCTCTAACGCTCCTCTACAAGGTCAACTTGGGGGCATTCATGTCCCTTTCAATGCTTTTCCTTACGCTGGAGGTCATATCTCTCCTTCGTCCCCTTCGCTTGGTGGATTGCATCAGCAGTCCGCCGGGCCGCCTGCACACACAAGTTCATTTGGAGTCGGGAGTCAAGGAACACCTGCGTAGACTCTGTCGGTAGATTCGTCACCATTTGTTTGGAACGAGATGTTTGGTAACAACACTTTCGCATCCACTGCTTTCCCATCTGGGGGCACTCCCATCTTTGTACAGTCTACTCCGGCGCAGGGTAATATCCCTGCGCTGGGGGCACATATACCAGGACCTTGGAACTCAGGACAAGGATCCGTTCCTTCCTCTGGAATGTCGTTCTGGGGTAATTCTTTCCATAGTCAATGGAACCCCGGACAGACTTCTATGCCTCTCCCATCAACACCGGCATGGGGTAATCCTTCCCAAAGTCCGTCAAACATGATGAATGCCCAACATCCTATGTCCTTTATGGGGAATCAACCAATGATGTCTCCACAGATGCAAAATCCTTACGCTGGTCAGGGCCATGATTTCTACCAGAATCCTGGCTAGCAGCCAAACTTTTCCTGGAAACCTAGTGCCAGTCAAACCCCAGGACCCTTTTTACCAGGCTATCAACAGCAACCTAAACTACCATTCTTGGCGACATTACACTTGCCAGATTTGACATGGTTGTTAAATGATCCTATCTATCACGATCCGCGTTGGCCTCCTATGCCAACGAAGTTGCCTTCGGACATTCCAAAGTTCGAGGCCAAGCCTAATGAAGATCCAGGTGATCATGTGACTACTTTCCACCTTTGGTGTTCATCCAACTCATTGAAAGATGACTCCGTCCAGTTGCGATTGTTTCAACGCACTCTCACCAGGAGTGCCGCGAAATGGTACATCGAGCTTGATCGCTCACGATATTCTTCTTTTGGTGAATTGGCTATGGCCTTCCTTAACCATTTCCAGTTACCTGTGATATACGACGCCGACACCGAGTTGCTATCCAATTTCAAACAGACGACAGCAGACCATATCTCTGATCATATCCGAGAGTGGAGACGCTGAAAGAGTCTCATCAAAGTACTGGTTCCACCCACATTCCTGCTTGAATGGTTCCTTAAGTCTTTAGTACCGCAATTATCCAAAGACATCGCAACTTCTTGGGTTTTCTCCGAAGAAGATGCCATCATGAGGGCTCAACAGTTTGAGCTCATCTATTCTCAGTCTGGTTTATTATACAACATCCTGCCGGATGCTCCACGATCAATACTGGATAAAGCTAGACAGAGAGCTGGACCACATGCCGATGGTATTGTTGGTTCCGCACAAACTAAGCCCGCTGAGCAATTGACTAAACAATTGCAACAATTATCTATACAACACTTAGAGGCCAGCCGGACTACTGCTTTGGCTGCTCCTCCTACCCAAACGTCGGAAGTACACTCCGTACAGACGACTAACCCAAAGGCCACCTAGTAGCCTGAGGGAAAGAAAAAAAAATGCAAGAAGGGTAAGGGGGATAAAAAACCCACTAATACTTCTGGTGAGGGCACCATGGAAAAATGAAAGGCAAGGTATCCGTGCAACTTGTGTGCAGAACACCACCCGACCCATCTGTGTCCTCAACTTGTAGAGGCCCAAAAGTTTGTCACACAGCAACAACAAGCCGTGTTGACTAATCCCTTTCAGCATGGGCAAAATTTAACTCAAGCCTCTAGAAGTGCCAAAGGGGGCAGCCAAGAAAACTGCCCTCCTCTAAATAATTCCTCTGCCACGAACGTATATATGGTTAGGGGTGATGTCTTAATAACGACTAGAGCGCACGACTATAGTAAACCAAGCGCCTCTAAGAAGGGCAAAGAAGCCGAACTCCCATCTCTTCCTCTATAGATCGAGAAGATGTTGGGTGAAACAATGACACGCATTCCAAAGGGTGCATTTAAGAAAGATTCTCACAATCCCAATGCAAGGGCCGCCCAGAATTACTCTGTGGTGGAAGATTTATCCCAAACCCCTTGTGCTATGTCTACTTTGGAGGTCCTCCAAAGTTGCCCTGCTCAGAGGAAAGCCTTGTTGACTACTTTAGGCTCTACTGAGACTTGTAACTCGGGTACCATCATGCTAGATACGACTGACTTGAAACCTCTTCTGCCTTACCACATTGCATTTCAAATAGTAGTGGCTCATCCCACAAAAACTTTTACACGAAATATCTTTCGCACGGTGGTCGACGAGGGCGCCTCGACATGTGTTATGTCGTTAGCATGCTGGAAAGCCATTGGTCAGCCCGAGTTGTCTCCATCACCTACTCTCCTCACTGCGTTCGATAATCGTTCTTTCCAACCATATGGCATCGTTCCTTCTTTCCCTGTGCAGTTAGGCGGGAAGACCGTGTGCGTTGAAGTAGAGGTATTCGATGTCCCCCTTGACTATAACCTCTTGTTAGGTCAAAGTTGGACTTATGCTATGCAAGCGGTGGTTGCTACAGTTTTTCGAGTCTTATTGTTTCCACATGAAGGCCGGATAGTGACCATTGATCAATTGTCCTTCTCTAGACCTGACCCAGCTTTGGGGGCATCCATGGTTCCCATTATAGATAATCCTCAAGCTGGTGTCATCAACGTAGGAGTTGGTTTGTGCCCATCTTTGATGGGTACTTTCTATTACCGACCTCCTCATGGCGATGTCAAGTTTATATCAACTCACCACAAGGCTGAGATTTTTCACGTCTCGTCATTCCGCACGACTTACTTTCAGGATCCATGGATTCTTCCTTCCCCATCAGCCACGATGGATGAGACAGGGCACACTGGCATGTCCATGCCCTTGTCGGCCACTGAAGTAGTGTACTCTTTAGTCCAACAAACTTCAACTACTCCTGATCCGACTCCCGCACAAGAGTTGGATCCACTTCTAGAGCCTATCTGGGCTCAGGGTTCTCTTGTTACCACTGATTCGTTAGACTTAGTCTTTCCTTCTGACGAAGCTGTAATCGAAGCAATGACTAGTCCAGACAAACCTTGGGAAGATATTCATCGCAGATCATATTTCCTCCCAGAGTTAAGCCGAATCGAGGCCGGAGAATTCACTATCACCATGACGGGAGATCAGCCATGTCCCATTAACCTCTTAGCTACACAGGAAATTTATGCTGAGGGAAATATGGCGACTATCGCTGCCACTATACCTATCAATATCTCCTGAAACCCTGGCATCGTGGAGAATGTCTTCATTGGAGCGGATTTCTCCCCCGAAGAGGTTCAAATTTACACAGATCTTTTCAAAGAATTCCACGACGTTTTTGCCTGGTCTTATGAGGAAATGCCAGGCATCAACCCAAAAAGAGTCTATCATGAGCTAACTTTGTTGTTTTTCAAGCTCACTTTGAGATCCAAAAGCAACATTCGGTGAGACTGCATTTATGCTTTTCGATCTCGTCCGGATTAACTAAGAAAAGTAACCATCATGGAGTCTTCTTTAAGCCCTTTTCAGACTCCTTAAAGATGAAAAGATTGCCGAGTGACCTTGTTTCTTCACACTCGTTAAATTGGTCTAGAAGAACGTTCCTTAAACGGGTCTCCTTTTAAGCCCTTTTCAGACCCTTTAAA
>ML821719.1:147902-168467 GCA_009831015.1 Picea engelmannii | reverse complement strand
TGATATGTCTCCTCTAGCTTTAGCCATAGATCCTTGGCGGAAGTGCATTGTCCCATGCTCTCTTTGATAGGGCTTGAGAGTCCACTAAGAATGGTATTGAGAGCCAATGCATCATTCTTCTTTCCTTCCCTTTGAGCTGCAAAATTTGACTTGTTCTTCAATGGAACTAATCCACCAATGGCTGCCTTCCAAATAGCTTCTCTCATTGTCTTTAAATAAAATCTCATCTCTATTCTCCAAGTAGAATAGTCTTCCTCATCAAGGATTGGAACTTCATCATCCATTTGTGTGTCTATGGATCTCCTTCAAGCTTGTTAAGGCTTGCAGTGAAGGCTTGCTCTGATACCAATTGTTGGACACACCTACCACACTTAGAGGGGGGGTGAATGAGTGTGGGGCTCTTTTTCCCAAAAGCTTCCCTCTTTACAAAAAATCCTTAGTTAACATTCAACATTTATTCATTACCCATTGTTGTCATTTATAACCAGTTAGATGAGAACATATATCAGCAACATATATCACCAATATATCATCATCAAGTCATCACTACAAGGAACACAAAGAACACAAGATGTATGTACAATTTTTCTTTTTATTATGGACAACAATTCGGGGTTTATCAACAATAACTGAATAGAGTACAACTCTACAAAAGAACCAACTCTATAATGCAAGAATCATCTTACACCCTTAGCACCAACTGATATGAGGCAACAATCCTCAACATATATCAATATGTCAACAGGTACGCGACCTATCAGTAGTGCAGCCAGCGTGTGTACGTGCCCTGGCTCACTATAACCCACGTATGCAGGCAACCTGTGTATACAAGAACCTACATATACCTTCTGAGCAGTTAGGTTTTATCCTTCAAGATCAACTCAGATCATCTGGAACTAGTATATCATCCTCTTCCGTCTCTGACTGTCCAATATGACCACCAACCAGTCACAACACAACCAAGCTCTCCAATAACTTGTTCATGCTCCACAACAAATCAATATGAATTCTATCTCAATCAAGTATAAACAACTAGTATACCATAGCAATCATGTCACCACCGAATCAAAAGATTACTTCTCACTCCATCAACCAAATCAACCAAACTGAACCACATCATATAATCCATACCAAGAATTCCTAAAGCATTCACAACACATCAAACAATAGTATCCATCAAGACAATAATGTAACCATACTAGTATCTCAGTGATAGATCTGATCCCATAGAATGCAGATATGGAACCTGCTTCATCATCCAAGATCTTGGCACTAGCTCAAACACAAGTCTTCATCATTCTATCCACCATACGTGCCCTATCCTCATATAGCCCACGTGTGCACGTGCCTTGGCCCATTACAACCCACATATACCTCAAAAACTAGGGTTTCTGAAGCTCCGAGACTTTTTCTGTCAAGATCTTTGACATTGCCGAAACTTTGATGCGTCCATGAGATCCTCCTCTCACTTTCTTCCTCATAATAGATCTTCAATCATGCTCAAGAGATCCACACCGATAAGATGCTCTCACAATAATCTTTCCATTTGATCGACCAAAAAGGATGACATACAAGAGACCATAACTATCTTATTTATACTTTCATCCTCTAGGTCACTTAACCCACTTTTAGGTTACTTAACCCATTTATAGGTCACTTAACCTATTTTCCTTATTTTAGGGTTAGCCACTTTCTATAAATAGAAAGTTCTCCAATACTTTATCATTTAAATATTCCTTCTTGATTTTGTCACCTTACTTTATCATTTCTTAATTTTGTCACTTTACTTTATCATTTAAATAATGATTTCTTCTTTTCAATAACTTTGACTTCTTTGACTGTTTGGGGCTTCAAGCCATCATATGGGGGTCCTTCATCTTTGTAAGGCCATAACTCTCAAACCATGAGGAGTTATGTGACATTCCACATACCATCGGAAATGGCATGACAAGCACTATCCATCTAGGATAGTTTCACCAACGACTTCATTGATCTTCATCTCATTATTTCACATACAAGCATGGGTCCTCCAATCATTCTTATAGGATAACTCAATCTGCAAAGTGTCTTCCCGTGAGGGCTTTCACCATAAGGGAATCACTTTGGAGTTCATCCATTTGTGCACCTTATCAATCATGATAAGACAATAATGTTTCATCTTTGCATCATATACATCATATCAATGATCTATCTTTATCAATTGGTTTCCACTTTGACATATATCATTCTCATCAAGAACAATCATCAATCAATCAATTACTTGACATCAATCAATGACATCAATAAATCAAACCATTTTCATAAATGACACATGATCCAACAATCTCCCGAATAATCAAACCATTGGCATCAATGGCAACATGATCCAACATCCATCTGACTCACAGTGGAAGGATATCGTGTGATTGGGTAGGAAGAAATGCAGTTTTCCAGGGACTAGTAAGTAACCTCCAGGTGTCACCAAATTGGTAACTTCGATAGGAGATCAGAGCAAGACATATGGTGCAGAGGAAGCCGAGCAGTTAGAGAGATCTATCCCTAGTTTATGAAACATTTTTTTTTAAATCATTGTAAATCAGTTCGCCTACCAAAATTGTTGGCTTGCAATTATTGTAGTCAATTTTTAGACAGTGAAATGCTTCAGTTTAATCCATTGTAATCAAATTGTATAAGTACTATAACTTATGAACGAATTAATGTTGGCAGAAGTGCAATGGCACCTTTTTGTTGTTTCTGAACTCAATTGTAATTTTCTAGAGCTGAATTGAATACACATGCATAATCTTTTGAAGTCTCTATGAAAAGATTCTAATGGTGGTGATATGAGTTTTGTCTCCTTTCATTGTATGTATTTCCTTTGTTCTTTATTTCCATTTCCATTTTCTTCTATTTAAATTGGAGATTTTAAAGCCCTTAATTCATCTTGTGACGATCTCGGCTTAAGCAATTTAAACCGTGTGTATTTCTTCTTAACTAATTTAGAATTCATTTCAGTAATGCTCTGATGCAGTTATTTGTTTTCTCCTTACTACACTCTTCTTAAATTCAATTTACAACTCAGATTCATTTCCTCATTTATCCTTTATCCTCTAGAGAGTTCTACTGGCCAGTCATTGTTTTCATTCACTTTCATAATTTTGACTCCATAGCCCTAAGTCTCCCTCCCTTTCCTAGCCAACAAATTTATAAAACCCCCCAAAACAAACCAAATCTAGCCACTGATTGCCAAAGATATATAAAGTGGCACGAGATATCCCTCTATGAGTTGAGCATGCTAGTGCCCAACTCTAAAGTAGGTTGAAACAATTACCTTTGTCGTTTTTCTAACAGTCAGACAAAATTTACAAAGTGCTAACAACTTCCATGAAAGAGAACACTCATATAATATATAAGAAAGTATGGATAAGGAAACATGAAGAACAAGTGAGAAAATACAAGGTCCCAGAGATCGCAATATTGGCAATAAAATGAGATGAAGAAAATTCTACAGAGAAAAATAAAAATGTGAGATACATAAAGGTTTGGAAGATAACTGAAAGAAAAGAAGGACAGGTAAATAAGGAACATGTTCAAGAGATTGTACTTTCAGGCATTGTAGTGAAAGATGAATCCACAGAAAAAAAGAAAGAAGTCAAAGCTCAGAGAGATGATGAATCTACCAATGAATATGATGATGAATACACATTAGAGAATTAATTGTTCTGAGCCATCCAACATAGAGACTGCCAGGTAATATGAATATTAGACAGGGGGAGTCTATGCGATAGCCGTGACATACCAAATAACCATCCTTCAAACATCTTGCAGATTTTGAGAAGACAGATCCAGACCAGTCAATTAACATAAGTACAATCCATTGTAGTAGTCGAGACTTCATGATAGTATAGTAATAAATGGGTCAACATTATGGAAAATTGTGTAGTAGAGTCTTGGACAATATGGACAAAGATGGACTTGTAAGAACACTTAGCAGGTTTGGAAAGACAAATGAAAGTGGATGAAAGCATGGATTCATAGATTGGTTCAGAGAGTGGTTCAGAGACAAAGGAACATTATGGATGTTAATTACACAAGAAATGGCTTGTGCAATGCTAATGAATTCCAAATTGACAGATATTTTTCTTGGACACATACAGTGCATACAACATTTTACATTCAAAATAGAGTAATGCTAAGAAACAACAATGACAAAACTCCATACGAGCTATGGAAAGGAAGTGCATACAACAACCTATACATTAAGGTAACTCAAGGTAGTATTTTATTAATTGAAATATATGTTGATGATATTGTTTTTGGAAGTACTAATGATAGGTTAAGCCATAAATTTGCAAAGGACATGCAACATGAATTTGAAATGTCATTACTCGGAGAACTATCCTTCTTTCTGGGTCTTCAGATATGTCAAAGAAACTAAGGAATTTTTATTTCTCAAACTAAGTATATCATAGAAATGCTAAATAGGTTCGGAATGAAAGATTGCAAACCAGTTACCACTCCTATGCAAACCAGTTGCAAGTTGAGCAAATATGATGATTCAAAGTCTACAGACCAAAGATAATAGATGCCAATGATTGGTAGCTTACTATATGTGAAAACATCCAGACAAGATGTAATGCAGGAAATAGGACATGTGGCACGATTTCAAGCAACACCAAAGGAATCACATGTATTAGCAGTGAAGAGGATTTTCAAATATCTCAAAGGAACAAAAGAGTTTGGATTATGGTATCCAAAAGGAAAGGATCTATCACTTATTGCCTACACAGATGCAAATTGGGCAGGTTGCATTGATTACTGATGAAGCACCAATTGAGAAACGTTCTACTTGGGTGAGTGTTTATTATCTTGGCTAAGAAAGAAACAATCATCAATATATTTATCTACAACCGAAGTAGAGTATATTGCAGCAACATGATGTTGTAGAAAAGTTCTATGAATGAAACAAACTATGACAGATATACATGTTGAGTATGATGAGCCCATTCCAATCAATTGTGATAATACAAGTGCCATCTATATCTCAAAGAACCTGGTGATGCACTCCAAGATGAAGCACATTCCAATCAAGTATCACTTTCTATGGGAATAGGTTGCAGAGAATAACATAAGAGTTGAATATGTGGGCACAGAATACTAGTGGCAGACATCTTTACAAAACCGCTTGCATGGGAAGCCTTTGAGTATCTTTTCCAGAGACTTGGAGTAATTTCTACTCCAAAATGAATACTTTTGAATGCTTATCTTGTATGTCTTAAATTTACACGAGGAAGCACCATAAATTGTGCTTATATTATATGTCTTAGATTTACATGAGGAAGCACCATAAATTGTGCTTATCTTATATGTGGGTTTCCACATAAAACACTGGTGTACTGTGTATGTGTATGATTTCTCATTTGTTCATTGTTTATTTACTTTGCAACTATTGGATGATAATGCTACATTGATATAACACTTGCAGTTTATGGTGAGAAAGGATTAAATTTCTCTATTACTGATTCACCCCCCCCTCTCAGTAATCCAACAGTACCAGCTAAGTCCATCCAAGGATATTTCAAAATAATATCCACATCATCCATGCGTATGGCATGGAAATATAAATTCAAAACATATTTATCTATGGTAATCTTCAATTTTTTTTGAAGATTTTAACATTCTCACCTTCAAACCATGTGATTTGAACATGTTATTCATAAACTTGCAATCTTTTAACCAAGTTAACTTTGATGAAATTATTCTTGATACTAGGGTTTATAGAAATAATAAGATTTTCCTATTAAATACCTCCCTGAACCTGTAATAGAAAGTTGTTACATGAAAATAAATACTTAGTGTTCTTTGTATTCTTCTTAGTTCCATGAGACTATCTATCTAAATATATTCTTTCACCTTCTTCATCTTGAAGTTTGAATATATTCGGCCAGTAAAATGAGTCAACCCATATAGTTGCTTCATCTCTTAAATAAATGTACATATCTTAGAGGCAAGCCTTCCCCCCATTGAGAGCACGACTATGACTAGATACCTAATGTATAATAAAAATTTAAACAACATGGAATAAAAGAGGCTCCCTAAAATTGCTTCAAACTCCAGTCGTAACCACCATCGACTCAAGTGAGGATGCATAAATATTCCCAGTCTTGGCTAAGCTATTGGGGAATCATGGAAGACACCATTTTACAAAATAAGGATACTATTAAAAATATCATCAAATCAAAATTTAAGGATAAAATGTGGTGTGATAAAGAGTTAGAGGAAAAAATAAAATTAAGGTATTATAAGGATGTAATCAACCCTAATCTAGAAGTTCAAAATTATCTCTCTGTTTTGACAAGTGTAAAGAAAAAAAAAATGCTAAGATAAGAACAAATTCTCACGAGCTCCATAGTGAAATTGGACCTTGGTCAATTCCTAAAATTCCATGGCATGAAAGAGTGTGTCACCTTTGTGAAACTAAGAAGGTTGAATATGAATATCACTTTCTCTTAGATTGTCCAGCCTTACCCAACTTAGATCTCAATTTCAAAATATTTGTCACACTACCAACCTTCCTAACCTTTTAACTCAACAAAACTTTGGTGATCTTAGAAAGCTTCTCTTAATGCTTTTCGATCACAGTAACAAAATTCTAAAGAATTCCAAGTAATCCCTTACCCTCTTAAGGTTTGATATACCAATTCGGTCTTAGTGGACTTAAATCATCATCATCATCATCATATTCTTCAATACTAGGACCACCATATTTCCCTATAAAATACATTTTGTTGAAACACACACTGACACTGAGAGGGGGTGGGGGGTGAATTAGTGTCTGAAACTTTTGACTGTTTTTCACACTTTCATGGATTAACTGGATTAACTGAATAAGATATATGCACCTCAATTAATTATTCACAAACATGTGTAACACAAACTACATGAAGTAGATAAAATATCTTTCTTTTATTTATTTAACTTGAATGAATACAAATAAAATCAATCCTTTAATATCTTCAACTTCAATTGAATATGAGAGATCCAACTCTCTAATACACGACCCAACTTGTAGCTCTCAGATCCAACTGAGAAATGAGGAATCCAACCCTCATAACAAGACCCAACTTGTTGATCTCAGATCCAACTGAGATGTGAGGAATCTAACCCTCATAACAAGATTCAACTTGTAAACAGGAACCAACCTGATAGAATAAATTCCATTCAATCCATTATCTCTCTCTCTCTCTCTNTATATATATATATATATATATATATATATATATATATATTTGATCCACCAAGACACACTTAGATTCACCACCACTTCTGTTTTATATAGTATTTCAATAGGTATAGGATTGAACCATTGTGTCTTTTTGAAATGAACCATTGGACCTCTTCATTTATGTTTCTCAATTTAATTAGAAGAATAATATTGATTCAAATTGTCCTCATGAGTTGATCACAGATATGGATTGACTCATTATATCATTCCCATGCTTCGGCTGCGTTCCCAAGTTTTCCAACAGAACATATTTGACTTTTACTTGATCTTCGTATTGTTATGGTGTTAATATCTGTCAAATTACTCTATAGGCCTTAAGTTGTTTATGGAAATGAATTATGTATGAGGCACTTCCTTCAATCCACTTCCCTTTGTGACTGCAGGCTCAAAACCACGAGATTATCTATTTCACACATTATTCTGTTAATGCTTTTTTCTTCCGCCCCTATTCTTCTATGTGGAACTGTATTCAAACGTTCAAGGGATTATTTACTTCTAGCCCATTTAGCTTCTTTAACTTATCACGTGACCGATGCTGGAACTAGGTTCTCTGGTACTTCATCCATCGAGAATTCTGGCCTTTGTAGTGATTCAATCCTCCCATAGTACATTTCATAGAAGTGTGTATACTATATTCACTAATAGATCAGACAATCAATATTTAATCTTCCGTTGGATGGACGATCTTGAATTATCCAGAGCTTTAAATAAATTGACAGCCAGGACTTAATCTGCAGTTGAGTGGACAGTTCTTGTTCACTTCAATACTTCGGAATTTTTGGGACTCTGGCCTTTGCAGTATTCCAAGTCTTCCAGAGAAAATTCCATTGAAGGGTGTATCAACACTCCCTTCTTGATAACCTTCACATGTCTAGGAGATAGGACCATAGACTTAGGCACAACAGAGCTCCTGCTCTCTGGGTATTCGACTATTCAGACTCCAAGACTTTGGGCTACTCTAACTCTGAAGTAGTTCAATCCATCCAGAGTGTTTACCTACTGAATTAGTCATAGAATGGCAGTGACCGATTACTGTCGGTTAAAACCTTCACTTACACTATCCTTCCACTATGCTTGATCAATGACCGAGAGTGCTCCTGAAGTAGATCAACAATTAGCGGTACTTCATGATTCATGCTTACTCTATCCTTCCACTTTAATTGATCGGATGGTCAAGAAATATTTCGTAGGATCTTAGATCAATGACCAAATGTTAATTCATGACTTTGGCCTTCGGTGCTTCAGATATTTTAGTTGGTAGGAGAAGCTAGATATCCCTGGAGGATGTAGTCCCAGAGTGATGTGTCTTTCTGACTTCATTGTTGATGTGGCACTGGCTAAGTGATTTCCATGTGTCACCTTGATTCGTGACTTTCGTATATCTTAAAGTGCCAACTAGACCTTGACACTTGTCAGTAGTCTATTGGGCCACATGTCATATTTGTCTTCTACCACATGTCACCCTCCTGGATCATGGATTTACACTTCATGGATTCAGGAGTTTTGACACTTTTATACCATCCTTTGATCATTGCCGAAGTTTCGAATAGATATATCACCATAGATATTTTCTTGTCTTGATCGAAGACTTATTTTAACTCCGGGGCTCCAGAGTTTGAGAATTCTTGGTTTATCTGAGCTTCTTATCGCTGGAGTAGGTCAATGTCAGAGTTGACCACCTTATTCCTTTTAACACAATCTAATGGTTTCAATATTCATTCTAGATCAACGGTTGACAAGATTTCCCTGTTCTTCCTCTGATCCAATGGTCGATGAGAGTTTGCGACTTCAGGGCTTCATCCTTCGAGTAAACTTACATGTTTTAGACTCCTTTTCTATGAAGTGGTCAGTGCTGGAGTTGACCACTATTGGACCCGCCTATCCTCATCAAACCGTCACCATGAATTTCCTAGATCTGATGGACCTTATTTAATTTGGAACTTCGGGGGTTTCAAGACTTTGTGTCTTATGGGGTCCGCTTATCCTGTTTTTCCACTTGGTTCTCTTTGACGATCAGGATAGATCCCGAACCGATCTAACGATTGAGAGATCAGTTGAATTTCCTCCATGAAATCTGACGACTCTTATTTAATCTCTCTCCATCTATGATTTTTTCTTGATCCAACTGTCCATAACGCTACTGCTTCATATCTGACGGTTGAGATTTAATCCTTCCTAGTCTCTCACTTCACCTTGATCTAATGATCCTGGACTGTACTGAACTAAGAATGAAAAAATCCTGTAACTCGATCCTTTACATAAATATTTCTTCTCTCATAGAACTCTATCTCCTATGTTACTTCAAATGCACCATCTCTTCTGAGATTTGATTAACGTTTGTGCATTATTTTATGCACCGATATTTAGTCGCTAACCCTCTCGACCTCTTAATTCCTTGTGCTTTGTTACTCCTTCTGTACATGGATTCTATGCATGCTACCTCTCTTGAGATTTAGGTGTTGATACTGAGAGGGGGGTGAATCAGTATCAAGTACAATTTAAAAAAAAAATCAACTTATAATTAAACCATTCAATTATATCCAATGAGAAATGAACAATAGCACCACAATACACCATGCACAATATATGATAAATAATCAATAGTTATTGTTGAAGGGAAGTAATGACTTCCAAAGGTAGCTACAACTTCCAAATGTAAAGGGAGGGATAAACCTCCAAGAGGAAGATACAATCATCCAATATCAAGAGAGAGTTGAACTCTCCATCCTTGTCCCTTCCTTCCACCCAATAATATATGAGAGATAATAAAACTTTACATTAAATCATCACCATCAACCAACCATCACATAGAACCTGATAATTCTTCCTGAAACTTCTTCAATTTCTACAATTCTTCAATTCTTGGAATACTTTGATCCTGTAGATAATATTACTCAATGTATTCTATGAAACTTCTCCAAGTTTCACTCGAATCCTCCCCAAAATCAGGAGAGCGAACTTGTACATAATTCCCCGCACTCAATATTTAACATCAGATTCTGAAAATTTCACACAAGAAACTAAATTCCGTACTATTTCCAATGAAATTGGTTCCATTTCATTTGGATTCTCTATGAAGAAGTTATGATTGTTTTACCCGGAACACCTGTTTATTGACTAGCTTCAGAACTAGTCAAAAACCCTATCTTACACATAGTGTATCTCCATAATTATAGCGAATAAAGAGCTGGAAATTTTACCACAGGTAACTTGATATGTCTTCTCAATACCATAGAAGTTTCAAAATTTGAATCATTCTATAAAAAAAATTATAGCGAAAATGGTAAGATGACCTGTAAATAACATACGTTATAACACATCACCAAAATACTTCATACTCCCTTGAAATCCGACCTTCTTTACTTATGATTTCCTCTGAAATTTGACTTGTGTATCAAATGAATGTATAATGATATGTATTTATACCATTTATGTCACTTCCTTTTAACATTAGGGCCGACCTGACACTTTCGTATTTTGTAATTCTTTTCTTTAATTATCTTTAGGGCCTACATGTACTTCCTTCTTCAATTCACTTTGTCATATTCAAAAATTCATTTCTCCTCAACCCTGAGGATCCATGTGATGTGTCATATACCACTGGAAAAAACATGATGTATACTATCCATCCATGGGTGTTGTATATACATGTGCATTTTCCTTCATATCCAAATACCTTCATCAATCTTGCGGTCCAAAACCCATGACTAGGGTTGACATCAATGACAACAACCAATCTTCCAACATTAGGAACATAGGATCATTTTTTATCATTTCGTGATCAACAATGATCATGAATTGCTTATACCCCAAGGTGATCTACCTCTTCCCTAAGGTGATCTTCCTTTTTCTCTGTTCACTGTACATGTTTGACTCATGTTTCCATCAATGAAAACACACAATCAATATTGCCAACAATATACCCCTTTGGAATTGAGGGAAACATATCTGTAAAACAAATGCTTTGCTCCCCCAATCAGTGATCTCATTTTCAGGTTGGAGGATTGAACCAAATACTGATACCAAATTTGTTTTACTTTTTTTCTCCCCCTTTGACATCAATGAAAAAGAGTTAAAATTTTACTTCTTTTCTCCCCCTATGAATGTGCCAGATGTTATCTTAATCTCTTTGTATTTTGTGTTCAAATAGGTAGTATTATTGATACCAATTTTTGTAGTGATCAAGTCCTTTAAACCTAATCCAATGACTTCGTCATTTGATGACCAAATTAAACACTCCCCTTGGTTTTTTACTATTTCATAGGGTTTTATTGTCTTCCCCTTTGTCTTAAAGGACAAGGGTGTGAATCTTACTAATCTTCTTGATCTGTTTATTTACTCTCGTTGATATTCTGATATTTCACAAGAATACCATTGATCGATACCAATTAATTTAATTTCCATTCTTCAACCAATTTAATATCTTATTCACAGTTGTTTGACTCTGCATAAACCAACTTAAACTTCTGTCCCTTAGAAATAAGATTGAATTGGTCCTTTCATCTGTTGTTTGTTAAGTCCTCTTCATAAGTTTTTCATTCTTTTGGAAATTCCTCATTGGGTTTAGATCATACCATACTTTAGTAGTATTTTGTAGTACTTACACCAAATCATGTTGGAAAATCCTTCCTCCTTCCTTTTATTCATAGTTTGTATTGAATGGAAATTGAATAGTTCATAAAAATAACATTGGAAAAATTCCAAGATTTTCATTTCTCAATTCTTTTGGTTGATATGCTATTGAAGATTCATCATTATCATCATTGTTATGTGTAAGTGGAACTTCTTCATTTTTTCTTTGGGATTTTATTTTTTCATTTTTCTTTTATTGGTTAATGTACTCTTGATCTGCATGATATCTTCAGGATATGCTATTGTGTCATCTTCTTCTTTAGAAACTCTCCTTTCCTGAGTTTGATCCATTTCATATTCAAATATATGAATTTCACATTCCTTATTAGGAACTTCACCCATCATTTTCTTGTTATCAATTTCTTCATTTTCAGATGCTAGATCATCTTTCTTGCTTTCTATTTCATATTTTCTTCTCCATACCTTTTCATCATATACTTTGTTTGTTGGATATTTATTTTCTAAGTTTGTCCTTTGAGATTTACCATTTCTTCTTTTCTTCCAACCTTCATTAGATTTTCCTCCTAACTTTTATGAATTGTTTCTCATGGATTGACTTCTTGATTTCTATAGTTTTGGGATTTGTGACCAAACCAATCACATTTGTAACATATCATTGTATGACACAAATTTGTTGTGTGGCCAACATAATTTCATCTCCAAAATCTCATTAAGTTATTGGACCTTCCTGAATATTTATTTTCAGGACTCTTGCATTCCAATGCTTTGTGACCAAATTTATTACAAGAAAAACAATAACCATTGAAGGTGTTTCCATACTTGAGTCTGTTGTGATATGAGAAGTCTATCTTTTTATATGTTTCTTGTTTTTTTTTATTTTTATAGCTTCCTTTCTTGGAAAAGTTCATCATTTGTTTTAGGTTTTTGATTGTACCTTTTTCTTTTGAGGAGTATGATCCTTTATCATGTTTTTGAATGGTGCTCCATTTTCGACCTTCTTCTTTCTTATTGTATCCAAGACCATTTTTATCATCAAATGGTCTTTGACTATTCCAGATCCTATCTAGGATAGCTGAGTTGTTATGGAATTTGACAATTTATTTTGTCTTTTCATTCTTCTTTTTGAGGTTGATAACTTCCATTTCCAACATGTGACATGTTTCTTCCTTTTTAGTCAACCGAATCTTCAAGGCTTCTTCATTTTTCTTATCTTATTCAAGTTGAGTTTTTAGATAGATGACCATTTCTTTTGTCTCTTCTAGTACTTCTTTTCTTTTATTTTCATGTGTCTTCAATTCTTCCATTTCTTTTGTTAGATTGACAACTTCAGTCTTCAATATTTTGATTTCTTCTTCTTTGTCTTCTAGCTGAATATTTTGTTCATGCTCTTCATGGTTAGATTGATGAAACTATTGTAGTAGCAACATATGTTTCTTTTGAAGTTTCTCTAACTCTTCAAAAGTGCACATAACTGTGTATTCAAGCTAGTAAATAACATCATTAGTAACTTCAATATATAGAGCATTTCCTGGTTCCATACTAATCACTTTGAAAGTAGTTATAACATCAATATTAAAATCTAATAGTTTTTCTTTAGTGAACACTAAGGTATTCATCAATTCCTTGATGTAGTAGTCTTCTCTATTGATGACTGGAGTTTGCATCAATTCTTTGATGGAATTGTCCTCTTCTGTGTTTTGTTCTTTATTTTGATCATAGTTCTCTTTATCTGTATTTTGTTCTTCAATCTAATTTGATTTCTCCATTTCTTTGTTTTTTTCTTTAATCTGTTTGGATTTTTCCTTTTCTTTGTTTTGTTCTATAAACCGATTGGAATTCTTCATTTCTTTGTTTTGTTTTTTATTTTGATAAGAATTCTCCAGCTGGAGACATAGTACTTTAGCAGAGATGTAGTGTCCCATCTTTTCTTTGACTTGGTCTGACAGTCCATTCTGGATTTCCTTTAATGCTATTGAATTATTTTTCTTTGCTTCTTTTGTAGTTTTGGATTTGTTCTTTGAGGTAGTTGAGTATGAAGGTTTAGATACTACTGAGTCCCAAACACCAGATCCTCTTGACTTCATATACCATTTCATTCTTTCCCTCCACGAAGAGTAGTTTGTTCCAACAAATAAGGGAGATTCATTTGTGTAGAGAGCCATTTGTGCACCCATTTATTTAGAATCTACCTTCCAGTGTTTAAATTGTGTTGAAGACACCCGCTTTGATACCAATTGTTGAAACACACACTGACACTGAGAGGGGGGGGTGAATCAATGTCTAAAACTTTTGACTTCTTTTGACACTTTCATATATTAACTGAATTAATTGAATTAGATATATGCAACACAATTAATTACTCACAAACATATGTAACACAAACTGCATGAAGTAGATAAAATATCTTTCTTTTATTTATTTAACTTGAATGAATACAAATAAAATCAATCCTTTAATATCCTCAAATTAAACTAAATATGAGAGATTCAACTCTCTGATACAAGAACCAACTTGTAGCTCTTAGATCCAACTGAGAAATGAGGAATCCAACCCTCATAACAAGACCCAACTTGTTGATCTCAGATCCAACTGAGATGTGAGGAATACAACCCTCATAACAAGACTCATCTTGTAAACATGCACCAACCTAATAGAATGAAATTATATTCAATACATTATATATATATATATAAAATTCACCAAGACACACTTAGATTCACCACCACTTCTAGTTTATATAGTATTTCAATAGGTATAGGATTGAACCATTGTGTCTTTTTGACATGAACTATTGCACCTCTCCATTTAAGTTTCTAAATTTAATTAGAAGACTAATCTTGATTCAAATTGTCCTCATGAGTTGATAAGAGATATGGATCGACTCATATATCATTCCCATGCTTCTATTGCATTCCCAATTTTTCCAATAGATCATATTCGATCTTTTACCTACTCTCTGTATTGTTATGGTGTTAATCTATGTCAAATTACTCTACATAAATTAAAATTTTTACATAAATGAATTTTGTATGAGGCGCTTCCTTCAATCCAATTCCCTTTGTGACTGCAGGCTCAAAAACACAAGCTTATCTATTTCACACGTTATTATGTTAACACTTTCTTCTTCCTCCCCTATTCTTCTACGTGGGATCGTAGTCAAACGTCCAAGGGATTATTTACTTCTAGCCCCTTTAGCTTCTTTAACTTATCACATGACCGGTGTTGTAACCAGTTTCTTCGGTACTTCATCCTTCGGGACTTCTGACCTTTGTAGTCAATCAATCCTCCTGGAGTACATTTCACCGAAGTTCATATATCGTATTCACTAATAGATAGAATGATCAATATTTAATCTTCCGTTGGATGGAAGATCTTGGCTTATCCAAAGGCTTCAAATAAATCAATGGCCAGGACTTAATCTGCAGTTGAGTGGACGATTCTCATTCACTTCGGGACTTTGACGTTTTTGGGACTCCAACCTTTGCAGTCTTCCAACTCTTCTAGAGAAAATTCCATTGAATGGTGTATCAACACTCCTTTCCTGATAACCTTAAGATCTCCAGGAGATGGGATTGTAGAATTAGGAACAACAGAGCTCCTTCTCTCCGAGTATTCGACTATTCAAACTATGGGACACTAGGCTACTCGAAATCTGAAGTAGTTCAATCCCTCCAGAGTTTTTACCTACCAAATAAGTCATAGAATGGTGGTGACCGCCTGCTTTCGGTTAACACCTCCACTTACACTATCCTTCCACTATGCTTAATCAACGATCGAGAGAACTCTCGAAGTAGATCAACGGTTAGTGGTACTTCATGATTCATGCTTACTCTATCCTTTCACTGTAATTGATCAGATGGCCAAGAAATATTCTGTAGGATCTTAGATCAACTACCAAATGTTAATTCGTGATTTTGTCCTTCGATGCTTTGAATATTTTGGCTGGTAGGAGAAGCTGGATATCCCTGGAGGATGTAGTCCTGGAGTGACCTGGCTTGCTGACGTCACTGTTGACGTGGAACTGGTTGAGTGGATACCATGTGTCACCTTAATTCATGACTTTCATATACCTTAAAGTGCCAACTATACCTTGACACTTGTCACTAGCCAATTGGGCCACGTGTCATATTTGTCTTTTGCCACATGTCTCCCTCCTAGATCGTGGCTTTACAATTCATGGCTTTGGAAGTTTTGTCACTTTTATACCATCCTTCAATCATTGCCGAAGTGCCGAATATATCTATCACCATAGATATGTTCTTATCTTTATCGACAACTTCTATTAACTTCGGGGCTTCAAAGTTCATGATTTCTTGTTTATCTGAGCTTCTTATCGTTGGAGTAGGTCAATGCTAAAGTTTACCACATTCTTCCTTTTATCCCAATCTAACGGTTTCAATATTCATTCTAGATCAATCGTTGACGATATTTCCATGCTCTTCCTCTGATCTGACAGTTGACGGGAGTTCACAACTTCAGGGCTTCAACCTTCGGGTAAACTTACATGTCTCAGACTCCTTTTCGCCGAAGTTGTCAGTGTCAGAGTTGACCACTATTGTACCCGCCTATCCTCATCTAATGGTCACCATGAATTTCCTAGATCTGATGGCCCTTATTTACTTCGGGACTTCGGGGGTTTCAAGACTTTGTTTCTTATGGGGTCCGCTTATTTTTTCCTTCCACTTGGTTCTATTTGGCGATCATGATAGAGCCTAAAATGATCTAATAGTTGAGAGCTCACTTGAACTTCCTCCACTAAATTTGATGGATCTTATTTAATCTGTCTCGATATATGATTTTGGCTTGATCCAACTGTCCATAATGCTACTACTCCAGATCTGAGAGTTGAGATTTAATCCTTCCCAGTATCTACTTCACCTTGATGTAACGATCTTGGATTGTCCTGAACTAAGAATGAACGACTCCTATAACTCAATCCTTTACAAAAGGATTTCTTCTATCACAAAACTCTATCTCATGTGTTACTTCATATGCACCATATCTTCTGAGCTTCGATTAATGTTTGTGTATTATTTTATGCACTGATATTTAGTCGCTAACCCTCCTAAGCTCTTAATTCCCTTTTCTTCGTTACTCTTTCTATACATGGATTCTATGCATGCTACCTCTCTTGATATTTAGGAACATAGGATCATTGTTGATCTTATCGTGATCAACAATGATCATGAATTGCTTCTACCCCAAGGTGATATTCCCTTTTCTCTGTTTATTGTACATGTTTGACTCATGTTTCCATCAATGAAAACACACAATCAATAATGCCAACACATTTTCCTTTTGAAAACCCAAAAATAGAATTAGGGTTTTGAATAAATAACTTACTTTTCGATGAAACTCCTTAATGTAGTCAGGGTTTGTGGTGGCTAATGTAAATGATCATAAATTCCATGATGCTTCTTGGAGTGACTATTATGACCACAGTTATGAAATTCCACAAACATTCTTTATCCTCTAGCACTGGTTTGAATGGAATATATGCACTTTGTCAAAAGATATCCAATCTGCAAACCATGCTTCCCTCATTAGAAAAAACCCTAAAAAAGGATGATTTTAAATTAGTGATAACTTCACTTCGTGTACTCCACTTTCGATGATTTGTTTTTGAAATTGGGTATGTTTTCAAGAGGAATTCTGATCTATTGTTGGTTTCTTCATATCTTTTTCAAAAATTAAAAAAAAAATGACCTGAATGCTTCGATCCTCTTTTTTTTTTCTGTAAAAAATATGCAAAAAGAAAAAAACAATCTCCCACTTTGTACCCAAGAAAGAGCTCTAATACCAATTGTAGTGAAATTTGATTGATATAAGAGAGAATAAACCATAAAAAATAGAAAATAAACCCTCGTCTTAAAAAAAAACCAAAATATTCACCATGAGCAACACAATAATATAGAGAGAATATCCATTTAGGTATGGTTACACAATCAATTAGTCCTTATGGAATGAATCACTCCATAAGCCATGCTTGCTACAAGACAATACATCCAACACATCTCTAAAACAAGGATTCTTGTGTCTATTTATACTTTCTTATGAGTATTCTTAGTGGTTTATTCCAACTGTTGTTCCTGAGTTTATACTTTAAGGCTCTAAAGTATACCGTCAAAGCACCTGATACGAGTAAAGAAAGTTAAGGTAGACAAAGTCCGCTTTGAAGGATAACCACTATGGTTGGTTCCTTAACTGTCTCCGTTGAGCTTCCCAGTTTTCTTGGATGCTTATGTCTCATTCAATGGCTGCTCATGAACGTTCTAATTCAACCCGGGTGTCAGTTGTTTGCAAGATAGTGTTAAATAAATTTAGGGCAATGCTAGTCTAATCTGAAAGATCGGGTTCTACATTAGGTTGTCTTAAGGTGGGCACAATCATGAGGGATAATGGTTGGAAGAAGGTCTAAAACTTTGTTCAATAAAGTGTGTCGTTTTCTGATTTTGATTATAAGAGAAACAATTTCAAACACAGATTAATATTCAACAGATCAGAGGTTGTTTCCTATTCCTGAGTTAGATTTTAAAGACATGATAGTGACGAGTGAAAAACACAAAATTGTTTAACAAAAATGAGGCATCGATCATGGAAGAATCTCACTTTGAAACAAGGAAAGATGAAAGACAAGAGGACTCTAATGAAACACAAACCATTGCATCATAAATAATCCACATGTCTTGAAACTGCTGACAACAGGTACAAAGGAAAAACTGTAAATAATTAGATAACCCAACGGCTTTGAACTAGTAGAAAATATTATGCTAAATTATTGTTAAAATTTCATGAAAGATACACCTAAGAAAAAATGCTATGAGAAAAAACAAAGGGAACACATAGCTCAAGATTGATAAGATCTGGGATCTCCGCTTTGCATTCTTATTAATCACTGCAAAAAGTTTCTCCCGTACAATGGCCACCAAAAAAATCCCTTTCATAGTCCTAAAAATTTACATTTATACAAAATTTCCAATCCTTGGCAGTTGGGGAATCTCTAATTTCTAGGAACTAGCTATTTATCATAAATAAGATGAAAACTGTTTTACAAGATTTTCTTTATCTTTCTTTTATTTTTATAGCTACACTTTTCAAACTGGTACTTTATTGCTATGTTGAAGACTCTCCTTCTTTTTCTCTGACACATTCAATGCATTTGTTGAGGAAAGATGCAGACGTTTTGGGAGGCTCTGAAAACTCCTTTGCTTCGAATAGATATACCTTTTTTTTGTATCTTTGGGAAATAGTCTTCAACTCTTTTATCTGCAAACTTTATTGACTGCAATTTTAAGTTGGGTTGAATCAACAACCTAATGATTAAGGTGACATCCATTTCTTTTAGCTATGAAATCTCCATCTTGATCTCACTTAGATCTTCTTTAAACTTTAATTGGTGTCTCACAAGATGTATCTACCCTAGAAGCCCTGCGCAATTGTCCTTCCCAATGTTTAATGACCCTTTGTCTAAGAGATCGAAAACCTCTTCGCAGTCATCTTTGATTTCATTAACTATTCTTTTTCTTTCCATTATGTTGGCTTCCCATACTTTGAGCATAATGTCACCTCAGATTTTCTTTGTGGCTGATAATTTTGTAGTTTTGGATGTCTTTTCGTTCATTGAACATATGATTGCCCTTTGAAGGGCGACCCTTGCTGCTTTAGCTTCTTTTTCCTTCATGATGATATTATCAAAGGAATTTCTTGCTTCATGGAAGTAATTATGGAGGATCTCTATCTTGGAAATCAACTTCTGTTGTTCAACTTCTAGATTTGCATGCACTTCCAATGATTGGGCCCATAAAACTTTCAGATCTATGACTAGATCTTCAATTGAATTTAATTTTGTTTGTAATTGATTTATGATTTCTTCTTGTGTTTGACTTGTCTACACTCTCTCTTCCATCTCGTTGAGGCTTGTTTTCAGGGATTGAATCTCTTTCTTATCCCCATCTCTGGCTTGGTCCAGACCTTTATTTATACCTTCTTCAATCATTTTTTCATTCTCCTTTAATTGGCCTTGTAGTTTAGCGATAATGAGGTTTCTCTGTCTCAGACGTGCTTTCATATTTTCAACTGTGAACTAGTTAGCTGTGGATAACACTCCCATAGAACCAGTTACTTCGGTAGCGAAATCTTCTTCCTCTAAATTCTTCCCATCTATTATGATTTTGTGCTTCTTTACCATTGCATTTTCCCTTTGATGCATTTCCTGCTTAAACACTACCTTTCTCTTCTTACTGAAAAAATAATCAGATGGAAGAATCTCTTCTCTGAATATGGGTTCAAGGTCACTAACATATAGGGCTCCCAGCTAGGGGAAATCGAAAGTGGATTGTAATGGAGTCAAAGAGGCGATGGGAGCACCTAGTTCTGTAGATCTTACCTCCTCTGTTGTTTTGGGGGTATTACCATGAATTGTAGATGATGAAGGGAAATCTAGTTTATTAGACACTAGGGGTGTCTGAGACCCTTTTTCCATTCCTAAGTTCTCTTCCTTTTGTCCCTCTGTTTTCCATGGAGACTCTTCGGTCTCTTCTGGAATTCTCTTTGTATTTTCTTTACCCTGCCCTCCTGATCCAAAACCTGGGGGTATGCTTCCTTGTTCTGGAGGCTGAGTTGATGCTTCTCCTAGTAATACCCCAGGTAAACCACTTCTCCGATGTTTCTGGAAGTTCAGGAAATTGTTTTGCAAGTCAGGTGACAAA
>ML821719.1:74854-105595 GCA_009831015.1 Picea engelmannii | reverse complement strand
TGATCTAAATATCATACCATTAGGGTCTTATGATATTCTAATTGGAATGGATTGGTTGGACAAGCATCATGTTGTCCTAGATTTTCATAGAAAGACATTTACATGTCTTGATGAAGATGGAAAGGAGAACACTGTGAAAGGAGTTCCAAGACCCATATCTATAAGGGAGATTTCAGCCTTACAACTGAAGAGATGTTTTAGGAAAGGATGTCAATTGTATGCAGCTCATGTGGAAGAGACAGGAAATACAAAGGGACCAAGCCTTGAAGATTTATCGGTACTACAGGAATTTGAAGATGTATTCCAATAAATACCAGGGTTTCCACCAATAAGGGAGGTATATTTCTCAATCGATCTAGTGTCTGGAGATTCCCTAGTGTCAAAAGCACCTTAAAGAATGAGCACACCAGCGTTAAAAGAATTACAAATCCAGCTGGAGGAATTGGTTAAGAAAGGGTACATACGTCCAAGTGTTTCACCTTGGGGAGAACCATTACTCTTTGTCAAAAATAAGGATGGAACCTTGAGGCTGTGTATTGACTTTTGACAACTAAATAAGTATACTATAAAGAACAAGTATCCTCTACCCAGAATTGATGACCTCTTTGATCAGCTAAGAGGAGAAAAAATATTTTCAAAGATCGACCTAAGGTTAGGATACCATCAGGTAAGAATCAAGGAAGAAGACATTCATAAGAAAACCTTTAGGACCCAGTATGGGCATTATGAATTTGTAGTGGTGCCATTTGGACTGACCAATGCACCAGATGCCTTTATGTGCTTAATGAATGAAATATTCATAAATTATTTGGATAAGTTTTTCATAGTGTTCTTGGATGACATACTTATCTATTTTAAGTCGGAAGAGGAGCATGAACATAACTTAATACTGGTATTACAAGTGCTGAGAGAATATCAATTGTATGCCAAGTTTAGTAAGTGTTATTTTTATCAAAAGAAGATCCATTACTTGGGACACATTATTTCAAAGCAGGGCATAACAATAGATCTAGAGAATATTGAAGCCATTAGAGGATGGCCAAAACCCATAAATGTGTCAGAAGTCAGATATTTTATGGGATTAGCTGGTTAATACATAAGTTTGATAGTAATGTTCTCTAAGATTGTTCATCCCATAACTTCTTTGCAAAATAAGGGAACTAAATTCGAATAGACACCTAAGTGTGAAGAGAATTTTAATTTGTTGAAGGAATTACTTACTAGTGCACCTGTGTTAAAGATTGCTGACCCAAATGAAAGCTTTGTGGTATGTACAGATGCATGTAAGAAAGGACTTGGGGGAGTCCTCATGCAAAATGGACATGTCATTGGTTATGAGTCCAAAAAGATTAAGGAACATGAGAGGAACTATGCCACACATGACTTGGAGCTTGCTGCCATTGTCCATGCCTTGAGGATGTGGATGCATTATCTCATGGGGAAGAGATTTGAATTAAGGACATGACACATTGGCCTGGAGTATCGTTTTGAACAACCAACCTTGAATGTCAGGAAAAAAATATGGTTGGAATCTTTAAGTGAATATGACCTCGATGTCAAGCATATCACAGGAAAGGAGAATAAATTTGTCAATGCACTTAGTAGAAGAGTGCATCTCATGCATGCTACTGTTGTTAGTATGCATTAGTCAGGCTTGAAGAGAAGAATTTTAGATGGTCTTGCTACAGATCATCATTACCTACAGGTAAAGGAAAGCTTACAACAAGGAGATGTACAAAAAAAATAAAGGAGTATGAGATAAAAGAATATGGATTACTCATGCATAAGAAGAGAATATGTATTCCTAGTTCCGGAGAACTGAGGAATTTGGTATTGAAGGAAATGCATGATGCTCCTTATGTTGGACATCTTGGTTACCAGAAAATGATTACAGCAGTAAGAAGCCAATTATTTTGGTCGGGAATGAAAAATGATGTTGTTGATTACATTGCTCGATGTTTGGAATGTCAGAAGGTGAAGGTCGAGCATAGGCACCTAGCGGGTTTGCTGCAACCATTACCAATCCCAGAGAAGAAATGAGAAGTGATAACCATTGATTTCATAACTAAATTACCCAGGAAATAAAGGAAAAATGACTCAATCGTGGTGGTGGTTGACAAATTAAAAAAGTCTGCTCATTTTATTCTTGTAAAAAAAAACACATACGACTAATATTGCAGAAATTTACATGAGAGAGATTGCTAGGTTGCATGGGATACCTAGGACAATTGTCTCAGACAAAGATACAAAGTTTACCTCCAATTTCTGAAGGGGATTGTTTAAAGGATTTGGTACAAATATAAAATTTAGCACAACATACCATCCCCAATCAAATGGACAAACAAAGAGGGTCAACCGAATAATTGAAGACATGTTGAGAATGTATGTGATGGATAAGCCATCTAAGTGGGAAGATTACTTGCACTTGGTTGAGTTTGCATATAATAATGGGTATCAATATTCATTGGGAATGAGCCCATTTGAAGCCTTGTATGGTAGGAAATGAAATACTCCAGTGAGCTGGGACAACCCAATAGATAAAGTGGTACTTGGGCAAAAGTTGCTCAAGGATATGGAAGACCATATGATTAAGATCAAGCACAATTTGAAGGAAGCTCAGGATAGACAGAAAGTTTATGCAGATAAGAACATGACATCTAGAGAATTCAAAGTAGGGGAGAATGTACTTTTGAAAGTGAATCCCAAGAAAATCTCTTTGAAATTGGGTAGCTGTACAAAGATGGTAGCCAGATTCTATGGTCCATTTGAAAAATTGGACAGAATAGGGCCAATTGCATACATGCTTGCATTGCCTGCTTCCATGAATGTGCATAATTTATTTCATGTCTCTTTACTAAAGAAATATGTACATGATCCTAACCATGTTATTGATTGGCATATGATTCAGGTAGAGACAGAGGGAGACTTTCAGGTTCAACCAGTGAGGGTATTGGACAAAAGGTCAAAATGCTCCAGAATTGAGTTATAGAGCTGGAAAAGTTCAGTGGAACTTCTACGGTTCTGAAGATGCTACCTGGGAGCATGAAGATGCCATGCGGGTAGAGTACCCACAATTTTTTTAATAAAACTTGAGATTTTGATCTCTATTTTGTATATGCACTAAGGACAGTGCCAAAATAAGGGAGAGAGGATGTAACACCCTGTGTTTTGAATTCCCATTTTAAATAATGTATTGTTACAATGCTGAGAGGCCAGAGTGCCCAAACAATTATTAAAAAGGCCAGTGTGCCCAATAAATGTAATGTTGGATCATTATTAATAATAAATACATCATTGGATGCTAGATGAACAAGGACTAGAGTTATAGGGGGCTATGATTCCACAAGAGAGGGGGATTGAGGGGATAAATTCTATTTTCCTATTCTAATTACCCGTTTGTCTAAGGGAGGGGATCAGTTACATGAGATTCTTGAGGGAGGCCAGGAGGTTCTTGATTCCCCACGAAGTACTTAAACCCTCCCCTGGACTGTTGGGGGGGTTGGATGATAGCTCGTTCGTTCATTTGCTTGTTCACTAATTTATACACTTATTTGTTCATCCACTTGATCACTAGTTCATGATTTCATTCACTTTCTCACTTGTTCATTCATCCCGTCCTTACCTATCAATCATTGATCCATTCTCATCTTCATCTTGGCTTGGGAAAGGGAAACGAACTGTTGAAGAGAAGCCATGGTATTGTTGGTTGTAGAGGTCGCTGGTGTAATCCAACCATGAATTGAGGCCTTCATGTATGAGATGTGTTGGACTTTCTCCAACGTTTTTCATAGCTGTGAGTCTTGAGAATTCCAACATTGAGATTCTAGACCAGTTGCTCTGGAGCCCAAAGTAAGGAGAAGGACTGCCTAAGGGACTGCGTGGCAGAGAAGGGTGGAGGTCCATTATCTTGGGTGGTGCAAGCTGGGTAGAAGAGAGATGGGTACCTGGATTGCTGTGAGTGCTGGGAAAGTATGTGAGAGTTGGAGTACTGATTGGTTTGGGGAAGCCAAGTAACACTCTAGAACCGTCCTTATGGATTCGTAGCCCTGGCTTGGGGGTGACACTGTTGTTGAGATTTAGAGTAGTAGTGTCTATGGTTGGGTAGAACGTCCTTGGTTTGCAGACATTCAATGCCATATTTATAAATATAATTTCTCTCTATTATGGTATTATTCACTTGTATATGAATGTATTCCATTGTATATTTATTTATCGTTTAATTAAATCTTTAGAATATGCATGCTTGCTGGTTATTGTTGTGCATGTCGTTATGTCTTTTCTTTGTATGCGTTCTTATTGATTTAAAAGGTTTCGATAAGAGAAATAAGTCCAAGGGTGGGCTTAAAAGTGGTGTACCCCAGGCTGTGGGTGGTCGGGGTGTGTTACACTAGTCAACCTAGGAAAAACAATACTAGGTGAGTGTGTAATATCTGCAACACCCCCTCTGAACACTACTATGGTGTAAATGATGAATGGGTCCTAGAAACCAAGGCCATGTTAGGTGCCCATTGTAAAATTCATCTAAGAAAGAAACACTGAAAATAGAGGAAAGAGGGAAAACCTCATGGGAATCCCCCCCTCAAAGTACAATGCATCAAAAAAAAGGTGAAGAAAGAAAGGCAGTTGCTAAGAAACTGTGTCCTTCACTCTAAGAAAATCATGCAGAAGGTGGAAATTCTGCTCAGTAAATGTCTCAGTGAAGATGTTTGTAGTCTGTTTGATAGACAGATATTACTACAAATCTATGATCCTATCATGTACTAAATATCTGATTTAATGCATATGGATCTCGACGTGTTTGGTCCGCTGTTGCTGCACTAGGTCTTTGTAAAACTTGAGAGTACTCTGATTGTCACACCAAATGACAGTTCGATGGTGGAATTGGATTCCAATATCAATGAGGAAGTTCTAAAGCCTAAGTTCCTGAATAATGATATTGACCACTTCGCTATACTTGACCTATGTTGACGATAGAGAAATAACCAACTAATTTTTGATTGACCAACATATGGAACTGGAACCCAAACTAAGAACGTACCCAGACGTGGAATAGCAATCTATTATATCACCAACACAATCATAATCAGTGAAGCCAATGATATCCAATGCACAACCTGCTTCATAGTGGATCCCATAAACTGTGGTGCTCTGAACATATTTAAGGATGCGCTTTACAACCTTCCAATGCAACTAATGTGGCTCCTGCATGTACTTGAAAATTTTCTCTACTGCATATGAGAGATCCAACTGGGTGTGAGTGATATATAGAAGGATCCCCACAAGTTGTCGATACAAGGTGTTGTCCACCAATGGTGTATCCCCGCCATCCTCAATATGTACCCTAGACAAAAAGGGTGTGGGTGCCGACTTGCAGTCGGTCATGTGGAATCTAACTAAGAGATCCTTGTCATAATTAGTCTAAGATAGCTTGATGCCTAAATCATCCTGACTGATATCGAGGTCAAGGAAATAGTGTAGTGGACCCATGTTTTTCATAGAGAACTTGTTGTGCAAAATGTATTTGACTGTAACAATTTTTGAGGCCAAACTTCCTGTGATTAGGAGGTCATCAATATAGAGAACTAGGATCATCAAGGAATATGAGGTTATTATCATGTAGACATTTGAATATCTTTTTCATTTGAAAAAGTGTTGAGAGAGAAAGTAGGAATCAATCTTCTCATACCATGTTGTAGGTGCCTACTTGAGGCCATAGAGGGACTTCTTCAGTGGGCATACTAAGGATGAGTTATGAATGAACCCCTGGGGATACTCCATGTAAATATCCTTTGATATATCCCCATGAAGAAAGGAATTCTTCACATCCATCTGGTGAACTTCCCACCCCCTGGCTGTCGCAATGGCAAGCGCCAATAAGATGGAGTCCATATTTTCTAAGGGAGAAAAGGCCTCATCATAGTCTATCCTATGGATCTACTTAAATCCTTTGGAAACTAGTCTTTCCTTATACCTACTCACTTGTCCATATATTTCCTTCTTGTTGTTTTAGACCCATCTGCATCTAACGAGATTTTCATCTAAAGGAAGAGAAACCAGATCCCAAGTCTAGTTCTTGAGGAGAGAGTTATACTCCTCCTACATGGTGGATTCCCAGAAGGGGTTTCATACAACCTCTACATAGGTCTGTGGTTCTGAATCTAGAACCATATAAAAATGCATGATAATCACTGGTTTGATAGCTGTGAGTGCATGAGGAGGATCGTCAAAATGAGACCTCATCCTCCTCTGATCTGTTGGATCCCCTATAAGGTCTCCTGTTGCTTGTAGGGTGGCTTGTGACCACTTAGGCATCTGTAGTGGCTCAACATATGCATACTCATCATATTTCAAATCAGATTCATATCTCATATATAAACCATGATCTGGGTGATTGGACTCACCATCACTGATGTTTGGTGCAGGCAATGGTACAAAGGTATCTGCATGTGGCTTTGACGATGCATGCAAGGGAGTTTCCTCAAACTAAACACCGTGCTCAATGATGAGATTGTCAGTAGAGGGATCACTAACCTATAACCATTCACACCATATGGATATCCCAAAAATATGCACGCGTTAATATGTGGATCTAATGCTTTCCTCTTTTCAGAGGGTACACGGGCCCATGCGCATGATCCAAATATTCAAAAGTGGGTGACTTTCGGTTTGTTGTCGCTCCATGCCTCATAGGGAGTCCTGTCCTTGACAGATCTGTGAGGATATCTATTCTGAATGTGGATGGCACACTTAAGTGACTCAACCCAAAGCTTGAGAGGTATAGATCTTGCATGGAACATGCAAGTGGCCATCTCCTTGAGGGATCTATTCTTCCTCTTGGCTACTTTGTTTTGTTTCGGAGTGTAAGGTGCTATGGGATGCAGTTGTATACATACCTCTGAAAAAATATGTTGGAAAAATTGGTTTACATATTCCCCCCCATTATATGTGTAGAGGATTTTGATATTCTCCTGGACTAAGTCTCTGCAAGTGCTTTGAAGTCTTTGAGATGCTCAAAAACCTCGGACTTCTTCCTGAGAAAATACACCCAAGTCGTATCATGAGAAACCCTAAATAAATGTAAGCACATACCTTGATTTACTGATGGATGAATGAGGAAATGGTCTCATCATATCATTGTGTATGAGATCCAAAGGAGAGGAGGCCCTCCTTCGATTTCTCAAACTTCTCCTATGGATGTTTTCGAAGAGCGCATCCTTGACAAAATCCTTTGGAAAAATGTATGATGGGAAATTCAGTGACCATATCCTATTTGCATGGTTGTTGCATGTATTTGAAGTTCAAATGGTCTAATATCTCATGCCATAATATACTAGTATCATCAACATGCATCAGTAATAAAGAAGAATCATATTTAGCAATGGATTTATGGAAAGTATACATGTTGGAAAATTCATTGTCATTGATGTCAACTCTGGAAGAAGTTTATAAGCCCCTAAAAGTGATGGGTGTATTTAAAGAAGTATCCAAAGTGGTCCCCTTATGGGGTATCTTTAAAAATGGCCCTCATGGGAAGACGCTATGAAGAAGTCTACAAGAATCCCCAGAGATGTGGTCATGAAGCCCCAAAGTATGGACGAGAAGTTACAGGTTGGCCCCAAAATTAAATAAAGGAGAAAATGTTGTTGCAACAAAAAGTTACAGGTTGGTCCTAAAGTAAAATAAAGGAGTCACTTAGAAAAGTATAAATACACATCAAGAACCTCTCATTTTTTCATCCAACCAAGTGTGTGTTTGTGTATGGAGCTAGCAAAAGTGGGTTTGCATTTGTGCTAGGAGGATTGACGAGATCAACAAAGAAAATATGGCCTAGGAGAAAGGATGTCGAGGAGAGAAAAGAGTTTTATGATGTCATCCATGGGTCTCACTGGAGAAAAGAAAGGATTTCCATGGGTTGAAAGTAGAGAAAATCATGAATTTGTGTTTTGGGTAGGTATAAGCTTACAAGTAGGTCATCTGCGGGTCGCATTGGAACAAGGTCTGGATATCTGTGGGTCATAGTAGATAAAAGCGCGGATGCCCATGGGTTGACAATAGAGTTGATTCAGATGATTTTGAGAACGAAATGAAGGCAAAGATATAAAAATGAAATATACAGAGATATTATGAGATACACATAAATAGTGAAATAAACACAGAGATATAATAATGCACAAATTTTATTAATGAGAGAATGTAAAGAAACTGTAAAATTACAGAGTGAATGACTCACTAGAATGGTGGCATCTTATATATTAGAAGAGATGTGATGGCTACACTCATTCGAAAGAAGATGATGATGATTAAAATGAGGCTCTAGAGGCATTTTTATCATAAATAAAATATGAAACCCTAACCCCAGAAGATGAAACACCAAAAGGTTTGCAGGTCTCAATGGGGGTAGTTGGTATGTCAACTTCCCAAGGGAATAATGTTTTGCATACAATATTTGTTTGGGATGCACGATAGCTTCTTTGAAGGGTCTATTTGAGGAATACACATTTTTCTGTCACACTCTAGCTACAATCTTAAGTGTGATTGTGGCGGGACTGGAAAATGTTGTTTAGGGCCTCAAAATGACCCCAGAAGTTTAGGACCGGAAAAGATGTAGAAAAACTGCCAAGGTGGAAACCCTTGTTTTGAGCTAGTGGAATAGGTGGGTGGCCACATATTTATTCCTAGATCAATCCTTCCCCCTTAGTAAGTAATGGTATCCATTACGTCAGGTCCCTGGGTAATATTTTAATGAATCTGAACCTTGGTGAGCTCCTTACCTTGCTGGAGAAGCTGCCCTGCTTAGCTTGTTGAAGGCTATTATGAAACTATTATTGGAGGGGTTGGATCTGTTTTATCAATCTGGATGCATAATATTCCTAAGTGTGGGAGGAATCTATCATTGAAGGTGAAACATGAAGAACATGAAGGGATTTTTCATAACTTGGTTTGTCTGCCTAGTGTGGAGGCACCCACATAGGTGCAGTAGGAATATCTTGGTGCTCTTATACAATCTTGTTGATCTTTTTCTATTGGATAGAAGGGTCTTGGGTTGAGGATGCAGTGGTTGCAGTGTCCTTCTCTTCTGAACAGATTGTGAAGAGGATAATTTTGTGGTATGAGAGATGACTTTGCGACACTTTTGTTTCAAGAAAGGAGTTAAAACTACATTTGGAATCCTGTAGGAATGACCCCCCTAAGTAACAAAGACACTACGGGGTAGAGACTCATAAAAAACATGACACCTCCACATATATGGTTGGACTAAAAGAACATCACAAACTTCCAGTGGGGAAAAATCACACATTACCTCATCCTTTAAGGGATTGATGTCATATGACATGCGACACTACTGGCTAACACATAGATCTCGTCCCTGGTGAAGCCATCCAATGTTGTATGGCTGCGGGTGTGGTGTTGTCAGCAAATCCAACTTCTTGACGACCTCTGTTGAGATCAGGTTCTTCTGGATTCTGCTATCAACAATAAAATTCAACGAGGTCCCATTCACCCACATCTGTGAATGGAAAAGGTGATCCACCTCCTCAGGATCCTCTGGTTCTTCTAGTTGGAATGTTGTGGTCGCAATAGTAGCAGTGGGTTCTGCATCAATTATCTGTCTCGTTTTATTGTTATCTGAATCAGAGTCCGACTCGGGGCTTGAATCTGTTTCTTTGAGATCAACCACCAATGACTGTTTCAAGCGACATTCATCAGTGTTGTGCCAATGGATTTTGTGGAAGTCGCACCACTTCCCAGTGTCCTTGCGTATTTGCAATCCAAATTCCCGCTTGTTTTGCTGCTTGAATTTATGCTCGATTTTGACAGGATATCTATAAGTGGCTCCCAATGATGAGATGTCCAGGAAATCCATTTCAGTTTGGATGTACCTATGTAGATCCCTAAGGTATTTTAGAACCAGATGCATCTTGTTGACGCTTAAAATTGCAATTGTGAATACTTCCTGCAAATGACTGCTAAGCTCAATTATTTATAATAATAATAATAATTAACTAGTAGGTGGGACCCCTTGTAGACTAGTGGTGCTATGATGGATGTGTTATGCTTATATGTTTGTTGTTGTTATAATGATGCCTACACAGTCATCTACATTTTATGATGCAAGTCTTGGTTTCATTCGTTATGAAAACATAGTTGGTTGATGTATTATTGCTAAATGTTGTTGATGGTCACTCACAATACACGACAGTGATATGGATATAAGGATTATTTTTTTTACAGGTGTTATGTTTATGCATTAAACATTGATTGATTATGATATTATACATGATTTTATGCGCATGGTTAAAGGATGATATGGGATCTTAAAACAAAAAGAAGAAAAACACTATGGACACGTCTTAAGGTTATATGTGATTAAAAAAAAGAAGGTGTATAACCTTGATGTTATACTTAAGCACTTGATTAAAGGATTATTGTGAGGCATATATGGTAACGTTATACATATGGTTGTTCTTATATGTTTTTGACATGACTTAGGGTGGCACACTATGCAATGGATATAGCATTGGTTATAGAAATGGATATGTTCTTGAATTAATGGTTGATGTTATGGTATGGGTTGGATCGTACATTGAATTGAATAGGGATGAGGGAGGAAGCTACGTGCATTTACTGCACGTCACTCCAAACCACCTTCGAGCCCGTCACCCGAGCCATATTTGCATTTGGCTTTGGTGGTTGTGGAAGCTCCTCGATTTCAAGTTTTGAAAGGAAAAAAAACATTTCAACTCTTCCCTCAAAAACTATTTTTCCAGGTATGGCTCCTTTACTTTCCATCCATGATGGTCCATCTGTATTATGAATCGATTTATTGGCTTGGGGTTGCATGAGGTCTGTGTTTTTCTTGATTTTTGACTGTGTATCAGTGTTGTTCTTATGGTTTTCTTTGTGAATACTTTAAAATGTTTTCATTTTAAAAGAAAGGAATGGATTTTATTGCTTTGTGAAGCTTGCGCATTGGTTATTGGTTTAAAATATGTCGGTCAACTTGGGGTTTTATTCTGGTTCTCTATGGAAAATTATGGCAATGGTGTAACAAGTTCTAAGTTTTTATTGTGCATGTTTTTACCACCAGTCTGGGTATTATTTTTTATCACTCCTCTCCTTTTGGTGGTCATTATGTTTCATTATTCCAGCTTGCAATGCAGACTGTTGAGAGTTGCACTGTTCTTGTTTGTTTGGCCGAGCCCCGAGATATCATTTGTTATGGCATTTACTTCACTCTCGCTATTGCCAAAAGTGTTTCACAATCGAATCTTGTATCACCCAAAACTTTGAATGGAAGCCTGTATATGTGTTGGGTGGTCATAGGTTGTGCTTAGTAATTATTTCCATAGTGTTTATAAGAATTCACCTCTCTCGTTATCCATTGGAGGTGGGTGAATGTTATGTTTGGTTACCCTCACTGTCAATATTTTGAGTTAGAAGTTATGTGTCAGTGATGAATTTAAAAAAAGGAACGAGTGATTTGTGTTTTCGAAGACTCGTTCGTAACTGAGCCATATATGGTTACCTCTCTGCAATTAAGTTTTAAGGGGCACGAGTTCTCAGCATCCATGAGGATCTTTTATTTGGTCAAGCTGTTTTCTCTTACCTCCATTGTTTTGTCAAACCATAAACTTGATCTTAGTCTCATTTTAATCCTGTCAAGAATGAAAGGGAACGAGCTCTCTGTTTCTGCAAAATATTACTCCTTGATTACTTCTCTGTGACAACTTGTTAAAAAAAAGGGGCATGTGCTCTTTGTGTTTTCGAGGATTCTTCCTTGATTAATCCATCTCTAGTTACTTCTCTGCAATTAAGTTTTAAAAATAATCATGAATTTTCTGTGTCTCAGAGACTATCTCCCGTGGTCAATCTTTTGCTCTTAACCCTATTACTATGTTAAACCCTAGCATGATCATGGTCTCGTCAAAGTTTAAAACACACATGTGTGTGCCTAGTTTGTTGAGAACGACTTGTATTTGGTCTATCGAACACAAATTGGTTCTGTTTCTATTGAGCACAACTTGGCTTTGCTGAGCTCGACTTGTTTCCGTTTCTCTTCAGGCACCTTTTGTCTCTATTGATTGTTGGGTAATTATTTTAAAGGAAGTATGTACATGTTCAATTTTCAAAAGACTCATGCTTAGAGTTACATGTTTTGTTTGGTTAACTGTTGTTGTCAAATCAAGATTTGTGTTCATTATATGAATGTACACATGTGTGTGATTAAATCAGGGCCCGATTATGAGTTTTGATGAATATTGACAAAACAATGGATGAATATTGGGTCTATTATTATTTGATTGCAAAGGATGAATATTGGATATGGATATTTGGAATCACCGTGCATATTATTTTTTTTTTTAAAAGAAAAAGGTTAGCATTGGAGCATGCAGGACCGTGGTTCAAATGGTTATGATGTTGGCAATGATGTTAATATGATGATGCATAGATATGGTATAAGATGCAAAGATTGATATAATTGAATAATTTTGGGCAATTGAATTGTTTTTTTATTGAAATCAGCAAGCATTCTGTTTGCAATTAAGGGACATTTAAATGATTTTGGTTTTGAAAAAAGATGCTTATTGGATTGTGATCTGAACTGATTTATGGTTGTTGTTGATTTAATTTATTTTTATGAACAATATTCGTATTATTCCCTCTCATACTATCTCTTTTTCGCTCATTATACCCCCTGCACAATCCCAATTTCATTTTTACACACCCTGTTCTATAAAATAATTAAAATTTTTGTATGACAGCAGTAAAAATATGACACAGAAATAGGTGGAAGATGATATATTTTGGTATTGATTGCACATTTAGTTATTTAATGAAATTTTGAGCAATACTCTTGTTCTTACTCCCTATCATGCTACCACTTTTTCTCTCATTACAATCCCTCTATATATCCCATGAACCCTATTTAACCCCTGCTCATTTGGAAATTATTAAATAATTTATTATGGATTGAATTGCATGGGTCTTATGTCAATTTATGAGCCAAACTTTGTTTCATATAAAGAGAATGTCATGTATGGTCTGTTAAGGGATAGTTGTTAATGAATTGTTGCATACAGGATGAGTTTCTTCAACAATAGGGCAAGAGGTAACTGGAACAGAGGGACTAGAAGGTCTAGATTCTCAATTCATTTTGATGTCGATCCTCAGGAGTTGAACCAATGTTTTCAAGCTGGGTTCTTCAATTGGATTGGGCAAGGGATAATTCAGCCTAGACTAGAGAGGCCTCCTTTCCAGACCTAGAATATCCCTGGTATCCCTGTGCCTCCTCATGCATCTATGCAACCAGAAGTTTCTGAAAATGATGGATGGCAGGAGATTGTCCATCTGATAGTCTCCCACCATTGTGGTTGGAACAACTTGCCATTTCCTCCTCCTCCTCCACCTGTAAACTCAAATGCTCAAATTTCCCTTGCACACTCACCTGTCTAGTCCTTTCATGCTAGCAACCGACTTAAAACAAAGGCTCTCCATGTAAAAGACAAAGATAAAGTTGTTTCTTCCCCCTCATCTCCTTCAAATGACTCAACAAAATGAGTGACCTGTCATATGCACCTGAGGGACGATTGTTCCCATTTTATTAGTAAGATTAATCCTCAAGGTTCGAATCAACCTAAGGCTAATTCTGGGAAGTCCAAAGGGGACATTAGTGACAAAAGAAGGATTTCTTCTCAAAGTGGAAAATATGGATTTTGATTTATGTGTTATGGTTGATTTGTTGAAATGGACTATAGAAAGTTTTGGTCATCAAACTATTTTTTGGATAATGTGGTTATTTACATATTTTGGATATAATTTGAATTATATATGATATTTAATATTTAGTTTTTGGAAATATTTATGGGAGTTACAAGGAGGCATGTGTTTAATTGGTTGTCTAATTGTGTTTATTTTTGTAAATAAATAAAAGGGAGTCACACGGGGTCCCACCTACTTAGTTATTATTTAATAAAGACCCTTAATTATTATTATTATTATTACTTCCCCTAAACTAAAATTAATTAAGTTTAATTAACTTAACTAAATGAGGTAGTTGAACTACTTCAACTGATTTGGAATGCATAAAATCCAAATGAGAAGGAAGAACAAGGGGAGAATAGAAGGAGAAAGAAATTCTAAGGTTTTCTCATTTGTTTTCATGAGATAGTTCAGTTTTCATTCATTCTTAAATTCATTAAAGGCCTAATTCTCTTTTTGACAGTAGGGTCCTATTGTAGACAACAAGGTTCAAAGATGAACCATATCATTTAGACGCTTGTTTCAGAGGTGTTGATATATATTTGATAGTCTATGTATACTTGTCTATTTATGGAATAGGTTTCATAACTGATAAAGGATATTATGCAGAGTCAAGTTGGCAATAGTCTTTTTAGGACCCTATAATAGGGAAATCAATACTCTAATTGATATTTATCTATTTCAGGCATAAAGCAGATTGCTCATAATGTTATTTCTCATGACGTAGAGTGAATATGTAAAGGCGACAGAAAGTGTGCGATACTGACCAAGCATAAGCCAAGTACCTTGCACACGAACTTCAAAGCAAGTTAAAATTCCGGTGCATTTTAGGCAAGAAATTATGAATAGTTGGTTTGTATGGCAAAAAAGTGGTATATGGCAAAGTTTTTGGTTTTGTTTTTAACCCAAAATTTGGATTTATTAGTCTAATTTGGCCTTTTTAAGTCAAAAGTGGTTCTCGGCCTTACCACAGGTTTTGGTTTGGTTTTATTAATTTTTTTATAAAAAGATATTGGCCCAAGGCCAAGCTCAACACCAAGATCCATTCTTCATATCTTAAGCCAAGCACCTGCATCAACAACAACATCAGCAATTAGCAACACCTACCACAAGACAAAAATACAAACAAGTCGAAGGAGGGGCCTAGAGCAAGAACATCAAACACAAAGGCATAGTCATAAGTGTTTCGAGCGCATTGCTCACATCAATATTCATTATAAACAATGATGTATATGAACTGGAACCATTGTAACCAAATCCATGGTGAATGCGGGATAATGCTCACTACTGTGAAAATAAAAAGGCCCGCCAAACAAAACAAAGTCAAACCCTCGCGCCGAGAAAACAAGTGTCGAATCCTCGATCTCAGGTGTCATGTGAAAAGGGCCAAGCCTAGAAAATATTACGCAGGTGATAACTAGATCAACCAGTTAATGGCACCCACAACCTAGCATGTGAATGTCACAAGTGTCAAAGGTGTCCAACAGTTGAATTTAATGCCCATGCATTGAGAAGAGCCTGCAAGAAGACAGAGCACCTAACGAAGTGCCAGTTCCAACTACCAAATAACACTGGCCTCCAAATTTTGAAACATAAGCTTAGGTGCTCATATAAGGTGCCTCCAATTGTCAATATGGTACTCAGCTGAGTCGAAAATCCATGCAATCAACTCAAGAAACAATGTCTGGAGAAATTCAGAATGCCTTTATCAACAACAATCATGTTTTTCTTTTCGTAGAGCCACTAGAAGGAATCTTCTTTGATGAAGACATGGGCATCAATTTGATTTCTCGTTACAGGCTATGGTTTTTTCTTCTGCATTTCTGGCCTAGAATTAATTGTGTACTCATGAGACAAGTGCCTGTAAATATGAAGTTTGCCCAAATTACCCATAGAGTTTGCTCAGAAAATTGCTTTCGGTATGTAACAGTTGCAAAGATGATTTTGCAGAATAATGGAGCAATGATATCAATTGACATGCCTCAAGGCCCATCAGAGGTTCTTGTAATATTTGATAAGCATGCAAATCCTGTTTACATAGCAGCAGATTTTCTCTCCCAGGTTGAACATGGGCCTGATAGTCAGGTCATTCTTGTTTTTATGGGAGAGGGTGTGAGTTTGGATGAAATTGAGATGGAACTGTAGAAAGAATGCAAAATTTTTCCACGTGGGAAGTTTGCTGCCTAGGCTTTGACTCATAGATTTACTGTTCTTTCCTAAAACAAGGCCGAGGAAATTTTCTTCTCTAATTTGTATGCACCTGAGCACTTAATCATACATTTTGAAGATGCAGATCAGTGGGTGGATTATTGAGAACACAGGCTCTGTATTCTTAGGAAGGTGGAGTCCCGAGAGCATTGGGGAATATGCAAGTGGCACAAATCATGCGCTTCCTACTTATGGATATGCAAAGATGTATGGGGTTGTGTCATTGGATTCCTTCATAAAATACATCATGGTGCAAACCTTGACAGAGGAAGGCCTCAAATCTCTTGATCCACATGTTTTTATAGAGAGGCCTCCTAAGTAAAACAGGAATGGAAAATCAATCTCAAGTTTTCAGGGCACGAAATCAACAAGTATATGTCATCTCTAAGTGGTAAGTCAACCTCAAATGCGAATTCTCAACCAAATTAGTAGGGCAGTGAATCAACTTCTAGATTTCTAGGAGGACTCTCCAACAGATGGCAGACATTTCCATGTTGTTAGGAATGCAAACAGTCAGATTCATATTTCAAGGAGTAGATTGTGATCCTGAAATCAAAAGAGCCAGAGATCCAATTTGTTGGTGAATTTCTTCCAGATTAAGTGGCATAATTTTCTTATTTTCTAGGCATCAATTGAATACTTTCAGTAGTCAGGAAATTGGTTCCACAAAAGCAGGCAATAGTTACACATTCAGATCATTATTTCCAGAGTTCTAGTAGTTATTGTCGAACAGTTCCCTAGAAAGTAGGTTAGTGTTACAAGTGTCATTATTTGTAACTGATTTCTATTTGTAGAAAGCATATTCATGACTCAAGTTGAGGAGGGCTAAAAGAAATTTTCGTCTATATATGCACATGTAAAATATGAAAAAAGGAGGTTTGACCTGGAGGGACCAGATGGGAAGATAATCTAGAAACATTACTTTTTATTTTGTCAAGATGATCAGCAGGCTAAAGTGACTTTGAATGAATATTAAGACACTGGATTTCCAGATTCTTGTGTCATGATTCAGTGGTGAAGTTTCTCTGATGTAAACTGTCATTTTCTTGTTTTTCTCATATTTTTTTCTTCCATCATTGTTTATAAGAAAATTATAATCAGGATTTGTCTTGTACACCTTGATTTGGATTAAAGCAATGTTTATGTTTTCTTATGCAAATTGAATGTAGAATTCAGATGAACGCTGCTCTGCATTTGAGATGATTCTTAACCCATTCTTATTTTCCATCTTACAAAATATTAAGATCCATTGTCATGGCTGCCTTTCCTGGTTACCAATGTTCTTAGTTATTCATTCATTCAATTAGTTTTAACCTGTTGACTCCATTCTGCCCAATGGCCTTTTCCTCTGTTGTCTCAACCAAAACTCAAAAAACCAAAAAACCCGATCCCTCATAACTAGCCTAATATCCCATTCCAAACCGAGCTAAATCATACAGAGAGAGCCCTCTCTGAGTCTTGGAGGGCTATATCCAAGACTCCAAGCAATTGAAACAGTTACCTCTGTCAATTTATCCCTCAGCCTAAGAAGTTACAAAGTGATAACATTTTTGCGACCATACTGGGGGTGTCCTCATAAAATGTATCAAGCTCCATATCTAATTACTGATGGTGGAAAATGATCAGACAAAAGAAAGGCTGAATCTTCCACCTGGTGACTTCACACAGTTCAGATTAATCTAAAGACTCCACTGGCAGAAGAATCCAGAAATCAAGATGAATTCAAGCATAGAATGGAGGTATGCTCCCATGAGCCGATATCACATACTAGGTTTTCCAAATTGCATACCTCGAGTTGATTGGATGACATATCTTCCGAAGTTCAAAGATGTGAAAGGTAATGATGCTGCTCTTCATTTGGTGAAATTTCACATACATGTGCGTAGATTAAAGATTGATTTTCCTAAAGACTGCTTGATGAAGATATTCATGGCGACTCTAGAAGGTGAATCCCGATCCTGGTATGAAAGTTTGCCACCTACTTGTATATACAGTTTAAAGGATTTTCATTCAGTGTTCTTTGAAAGGTATAAAGAGTCTTATCCATCTTTAATATTAGTTCAATAATGTTGTAGACATTTTAATATTTTTATTGAAAATCTTGAGAATGTTTATGGAGATGATGAATTCATGGAAGATGAGATCATGGAAGCCTTGTATGAAAATCCATTTCAACAGCATAAAGAAACTTTAGAGGATACTTATCAAGATGCTCAGGAAAGTTCGCAGCAGGCTGAAGAGCTTTATACAGTTGAAAATGATGGAAGATGAGGTCTTATTTCAGAAATGCTTACAACAGAAGATGGTATGCAGGAAAATCAAGTTCCAATTTCAGATTGTGACAAAATCAAGCTGGTTATTCCAGATCCAGATTCAGATTGTGATGATGAAGAGCATGTCGTTCCGGATCTCATGAAGGAGAGATTTATTGTTGAGATCACATTGAATGAAGAAAACAAAGTTATTGACCCAAATGTTCTCATCTCATCAGAACATAGTCTTCACAATGAGGTAATCTAGTCCCTTTATGAAAAACAAGATGAGATCTTTGTTCAAGTAAGTGAAAAATCTTCCTTGGATGACTCTGTGATAAATGATAGAAATGTCCATTTTGAGTTTCAAGAACGATCTAAATTTTTCTCTCTTATAACTGATGAGTGTGATAAGAAACATGACAATCCGGTCGGCATGTCATATGAAGATGATCAACAATGTATTCAAATTGCAGAAGACCAGAAGCACATTCTTGTTGAGGCACATTATGAAGAGAGATCTGATTCAAGAGAAAAAGGTACCTTGTTTCTTCTGGATCAACGAGAGGTAAATTTTCATGTTTTTCAGGACCCAGTGGAAAGTTTATTACAGTCAGCAGTGAAGGTGATTATTGTAGTAGCTAGTAAGGAGGGAGATCATGGTCAGCTATGTTTTTGGGTGCCAAATTGTAAATATTTATTATTTTCCAGAAAATTTTATTGAGTGAATCAATCAAGGAGGCATTTTCTTGGTTGGTTACACTAGCATTTTGATATCACCTTATTGTACATGTGTTTTCAGAAGATAGGTGGTTGTCATCAGGATTTGAACCCCTCAAGTCTTGGTGATATGCCACCATCAATAAGCTCAGTATTTTTGAGCATTTTCCAAGTATTCTTTAGTTCCATAGTTTGTAGTACAGAGTTCCGTTGTCAGTTATCAGCTCAAATTTCAGTTTCCAGTTCATAGATTGAACTCCATGCCCAATAAGAAGGTACTGATCATCAAGTTCCTAGAGTTCAACGGTTCTAGACACCTCCTTCAGAGCTATCTTCCCCAAGTGGAGCCTATGTTAGGACCCTATAATAGGGAAATCAGTACTCTGACTGATATTTATCTATTTCAGGCATAAAGTAGATTTCTCATAACGCTATTTCTCGTGACGTAGAGTGAATATGTAAAGGCAGCAGAAAGTGCACGACACTGACCAAGCATAAGCCAAGTACCTTGCATGCAAACTTCAAAGCAAGTTAAAATTTCGGTGCATTTTAGGCAAGAAATTATGAATAGTTGGTTTGTATGGAAAAAAAAGTGGTATAGGGCAAAGTTTTTGGTTTTGTTTTTAACCCAAAGTTTGGATTTATTAGTCTAATTTGGCCTTTTTAAGTCAAAAGTGGTTCTCGGACTTACCACATGTTTTGGTTTGGTTTTATTAATTTTTTTATAAAAAGATATTGGCCCAAGGCCAAGCTCAACACCAAGAGTCATTCTTCATATCTTAAACCAAGCACCTGCATCAACAACAACATCAGCAGTTAGCAGCACCTACCACAAGACAACAATACAAACAATTCAAAGGAGGGGCCTAGAGCAAGAATCTCAAACACCAAGGCAGAGTCATAAGTGTTTCGAGCGCATTGCTCACATCAATATTCATTATAAACAATGATGTATATGAACTGGAACCATTGTAACCAAATCCCTGGTGAATGCGGGATAATGCTCACTACTGCGAAAATAAAAAGGCCCGCCAAACAAGACAAAGTCAAACCCTCATGTCGAGCAAACAAGTGTCGAATCCTCGATCTCAGGTGTCATGTGCAAAGTGCCAAGCCTGGAAAATATTGTGCAGGTGATAACTAGATCAATCAGTTAATGGCGCCCATAACCTAGCATGTGAATGTCACAAGTGTCGAAGGTGTCCAACAGTTGAATTTAATGCCCATGCATTGAGAAGAGCCTGCAAGAAGACAGAGTACCTAACCAAGTGCCAGCTCCAACTACCAAATAGCACTGGACTCCAAATTTCGAAACATAAGCTTAGGTGCTCATATAAAGTGCCTCCAATTGTCAATATGGTACTCAGATGAGTCAAAAATCCATGCAATCAACTCAAGCAACAATATCTAGAGAAATACAGGATGCCTTTATTAGCAACAATCATGTTTTGCTTGTCGTAGAGCCACTAGAAGGCAACTTCTTTGCTGAAGACATGGGCATCAATTTGATTTCTCGTTACAGGATATGGTTTTTTCTTTTGCGTTTCTGGCTTAGAATCAATTGTGTACTCATGAGACAAGTGCCTGTAAATATGAAGCTTGCCCAAATTACCCATAGAGTCTGCTCAGAAAATTACTTTCGGTATGTAATAGTTGCAAAGATGATTTTGCAGAATAATGGAGCAATGATATCAATTGACATGCCTCCAGGCCCATCAGAGGTTCTTGTAATTGTTGATAAGCATGCAAATCATGTTTACATGGCAGAAAATTTTCTCTCCCAAGCCGAAAATGGGCTTGATAGTCAGGACTTTCTTGTGTTTGTGGGAGAGGGTGTGATCTGGATGAAATTGAGATGGAACTGTAGAAAGAATGCAAAAGTTTTCCACATGGGTAGTTTCTTGCCTAGGATCTGACTCATAGCTTTACTGTTCTTGCCCGAAACAAGGCTGAGGAAATTTCCTTCTCTAATTTGTATGCACATGAGAACTTAATCATACATTTTGAAGATGCAGATCAGTGGGTGGATGATTGAGAATGTGGGCTCTGTATTCTTAGGAAGGTGGAGTCCCGAGAGCATTGGGGAATATGCAAGTGGCACAAATCATGTGCTTCCTACTTATGGATATGCAAGGATGTATGGGGTTGTGTCATTGGATTCCTTCATAAAATACATCATGGTGCAAACCTTGACAGAGGAAGGCCTCAAATCTCTTGATCCACATGTTGCTATAGAGAGGCCTCCTAAGTAAAATAGGAATGAAAAATCAATCTCAAGTTTTCAGGGCATGGAATCAACAAGTATATGTCATCTCCAAGTGGTAAGTCAACCTCAAATGCGAATTCTCAGCCAAATCAGTAGGGCAGTGAATCAACTTCTATATTTCCAGGAGGACTCTCCAACAGATGGCAGACATTTCCATGTTGTTAGGAATCCAAACAGTCAGATTCATATTTCAAGGAGTAGATTGTGATCTTGAAATCAAAAGAGCCAGAGATCCAATTTGTTGGTGAATTTCTTCCAGATTAAGTGGTAGAATTTTCTTATTTTCCAGGCATCAGTTGAGTACTTTCAGTAGTCAGGAAATTGGTTCCACAAAAGCAGGCAGTAGTTACACATTCGGAGCATTATTTCCAGATTTCTAGTAGTTATTGTCAAATAGTTCCCTAGAAAGTAGGTTAATGTTACAAGTGTCATTATTTGTAACTGATTTCTATTTGTAGAAAGCATATTCATGACTCGAGTTGAGGAGGGATAAAATCAATTTTCTTCTATATATGCACATGTAAAAGATGAAAAAAGGAGGTTCAACCTGGAGGGACTAGATGGGAAGATAATCTAGAAACATTACTTTCTATTTTGTCAAGATGATCAGTAGGCTGAAGTGACTTTGATTCGGTGGTGAATTTTCTCTGATGTAAACTGTCATTTTCTTTTTTTTCTCATATTGTTTTCTTCCATCATTGTTTATAAGAAAATTATGATCAGGATTTGTCTTGTACACCCTGATTTGGCTTAAAGCAATGTTTATGTTTTCTTCTGCAAATTGAATGTAGAATTCATATGAACGCTGCTCTGCATTTGAGATGATTCTTAACCCATTCTTCTTTTCCATATTACAAAATATTAATATCCACTTTCATGTCTACCTTGCCTGGCTACCAATGTTCTTACTTATTCATTCATTCAATTAGTTTTAACCTGTTGACTCCATTTTCCCCAATGGCCTTTTCCTCTGTTGTCTCAACCAAAACTCAAAAAACCAAAAAACCCGATCCCTCATAACTAGCCTAATATCCTATTGCAAATCAAGCTAAATCATACAGAGAGAGCCCTCTCTGAGTCTTGGAGGGCTAGATCCAAGACTCCAAGTGGTTGAAATAGTTACCTCTGTCCATTTCTCCCTCAACCTGAGAAACTACAGAGTGATAACAAGTCCGTGGCAAGCTAATCCATATTTTAAAGTTTAGTTTTTACTTCTTGTCATAGTCCTTTTGTATGGTTTTCATTGGGGATATCTAAGTTTGAACTTGGTCCATGCCCTCACATGGATTTCGTAAAGAGAAAGATACTTTTGATTTCTTGGAATGAAATGAAGTGATTGCTATTCTATCTCTTTTGCGTGTATCTGTGACTTGGTTATTTTTTATTTTGATATCCACATTTACTTTCTGCAATCTGTATATGTTTAGAAAATTATATTAAAAAATCATATTATGCAACACTCTTTCATTTAAAAAATTATCCTAAGCCCTTTTAATTAATACTTGTGGATTGGGAAATACCTTTTTGGGGGGCTATAAAACATAGGGTGATATACCAGACTATCTTACCTTAGCTAGGCGGGATTCGAAAATGATTGAGTAAGATAAATCATATATTTTCCTCAACATTTAGTTGGAGAGCATACTATGGAGATCTTCCATATCTCTTTGGTTGATTGTATGCTTGATTATCATTGAATATATTTATATTTCTTCGTTTGATTCTTTGATTGTTTTCTTTTCCTCGTGAAAATACCTGTTACAAGGAAAACCAACATTGATCTCGGTCTTAAAGATTAGACTAGAATTGATTTAACCTTATGCAATACCATCTTAGAAACAAATAATACATGGGTTGATCTTGAACACTCGTGGGCAATGATTGAGCAATACATAAGTGTCTGAGAACGTTGGGAAGCTAGGAAAAGACAACCTAGGAATCAACCATAGCTTTATTTTTCCTAAAGTTTTGAACTTCTTTTCATGTCCTTAAACCCTCGCATATCTAGGAGAAGAAGAGGTTTATCACCTGAGATCAACCCTATTGCTGAAATAAGAAGAAGAAACATTGTTTTGTCAACCCAACAAGGTACTCTAAGGAGAAATTTGTCTGATTCAATGAGTTTGTCTTTCTCTCCCTTACCTATCATTTACAACATGGAATCTAGTCGTGGATCTGGTGGCACTGGTGGTGCTTATTCATCTCAACCTTCATCCTCGTCAATGATTGGTAGCTTGTATAGTCATCAAGTCCCTGTCCAATCTACCACCAATCCCACTAAGGTTATAAATAAGCATGGTCTCTTTCAATTTGAAGAAGATGCAATTACTACTCTGTGGCATGTTTCCTCTCCTATGAACCTAGCACCTGCTACTCATCCACTTCCAAAATTCAAAGAGAATCTCCCTAGGTTTTTAGGAAATAACATGGTCACTACGAATGAACATTTGGTGGCATTTTATAATTCTTGTCACAACATAGGATCCAATGACAATGACACTTGTATGCACTTATTTGTTAATTCTCTTGAAGGAAAACCAACGACCGATTTCTTTGATATTCCTCCCAATATTCTTTCCATTTGGGAGGAGTTATTTTATTGGTTCAAATCTACTTATGGGTAGTCTAATATCCCAACCAAGCAGTTACGAGAGTATAATAACATCACTTATAAAGACGGTGATACTATCAAGTATTTCAAATTACGTTTCACCAAGTTATATAACCAAATTCCCAAACTTATTCACCCTCAGAACCAAGCCACTTTTATGCATTACTATAATGATCAACCTTACCCCTACCACCATAGGCTTGAAGAAAACTCCATTGAAAACCTTGGTTCCTCTTTGCATACTTGTTTAGAGTATGAAGAACAAGTTGAAATAACAGGTCTTCCCAAGGGAGACTCAGTTAAACAAACAGACATGTCTACCCTCTTACAACTTATACAAGACATGAATAACTGAATGATAGAGTATGAGTGAAAGGAAAATTTCCCTTCACTTATCCCTGGGGCCTCATCTTCTTCTTCACCACCCTTTAGGAATCCTAATGAAAGCAATTTTCAGCCTAAAGCCATCATGCCTCATAGTTGGTGTAACTTTTGCGAGGAACACCATGAGGAAAGTACTTGTGAGGTAAATAAGATTTCCATAGATAAAATATTTGGTAAAAGGCCTAGAACTACTATTTTTGTTCTATATTTTGCAGAACTAGAGGATGTCACGATCATAAATACTAGGAATAAATCCTATGCTTCAAAGGGTAAATATTATCCTCCTCGCACTTCTTCTAGCCCAAGCTCATCTTCACCAACTGCTATTGTACAAGTTAATGAAACTACTGATAGTCAAGGAACTCCCTCCCCTCTTCCCTCTTCCAAATAAAACATTCTCAATCAATTGGATAACATTAAATCTGATGCTACCCTATTGGACATGGTTGTCATACCTGAGCAACAAAAGCATCTAAAAAATTTAATGGAAGGAAAAGCTTCCATCGTAGCCAATCTCTCTAAAGAGGTATATGAAGAGGACTCAACTGTAAATAAAGTAGGTGTACATAATTTTAGACACCCTATAAAAAACCCCTCATTTTTCATTTTTGTAAAGATTATGGAAAAACAAGCCCATTGTTGTCTCATTGACGGCGGTTCGAGCCCAAGTGTAATGTCGAAAATTATTATGGAAGAGATAGGCTTGTCTTGTACAAATGAAAATGACAGAAGCATGCTCTCTTATAATAGTTTACAACAATCGACCATAGGTGAAATCAAGGACGTGCCCTTGGTTTTGTGTGCGCATCCTAAAATAAGGACAACCCTTAATATTCAGGTAATTGACATGCTAGTGAGTAATTATTCAATCATCTTAAAAAGAGACTGGCAAGCCTTGACATGTGGATACATCTCACTCAACGATACACACTTATATGTTCGTCGAAATAGAATGAACATCATAGTCTTAAGGGAGGGAAGAATTTCACCTTATATAGAAAGCATCCCATAGCCTAATGTAAATTATATCGAGGAGGACCTAGGAGTGTATTCCATATTTGTAGATGAGGACACCACTACCTTGGAACAAATCGACCTAGAGGATGGGATGTGGCATATGCACTTTGATGGTTCATGCTCCAATGAAGGAAATGGAGTTGGCATTATCATGTACTCTCATGTGGGTAAAATTCACAACTTTTCCTATAGGTTAGAGTTTTCTTGCACAAACAACGTCACCGAATTTGAAGCGTTACTGTTAGGCATTGAAAATTCCTATAATTTAGGTTGTGGTCACATTATAGTTTTTGGGGAATCTGAACTTGTTGTAAACCTTGTATGTAAGATATATTCTCCTAGCAACAAGTTAATGAAACGCTACACCCAAACTGTTTGGGCTCTTATCTCGAACTTGCTATCTTTCAACATCACTCATGTTAAAAGGGAATTGAATTCAATGGTTGACATGTTAGTTGTTTTTGCAGCCTCTCCTACTCAGAAACTTTTCCCATAAAGACATGATTGCACCTTTCAATATTTGTATCGTCCTCATATCCTTGACAATGTAGAGTCATGGAAGGTCTTCCCTAGTGATGAGAGCATCTGCGCTTTCATATAAAATAAACCTTATAAGCCTAAGGAGATTATATCAATGGAAGATAAATAAATTCTGAAGGGCTTGAATCCTCTAGAAAGTTCATTTTCATCAAGTGATGTAGGCAACAAATAAAAACATAAAGAAGAGGAGTAAAAAAGGAAAGTGGGTGAAACCATTTCCTTGAACATTGGGACACACGATTGTCCAAATAATATTAAGATAGGTGCCCAATGTTCTGATGAAGAAAAGTTTAATTTCACTGATTTACTTTGTGAATTTCGAGATGTGTTTTCTTGGTATTATGAGGATCTTCATTGTTTTGATCCTTCTCTTATACAACATGCCATTCCTATCAAGGAGGGAATAAAACCGGTTAGGAAAAAACATAGACCCATTAACCTTGCACTGGAAGAAACTATTCAGAAGGAGTTGGAAAAACTCTTGAAAGCTGGGATAATTTTTCCTTTTAAGTATTCTGAGTGGGTTTCCAATTTGGTTCCCGTTCGGAAAACGACTAGTCAGATTAGACTATGCGTTGATTTTCGCGCATTAAATAGAGACAGCATAAAATACCATTTTCCTCTCCCTAATATGGAAATGATTTTGCAGCAAGTTGTAGAGCCACAGATGATGTCCTTACTTGACGATTTTTGTGGTTACACGTTGGGGCACTTTCACTTATGAATGTATGCCTTTTGGTTTATATAATGCAGGTGCCACTTTCCAAAGAGCTATACAAATAACTTTTGACGATTTGATCGAAAAAATTATTCAGATTTATCTTGATGACTTAATTATGTATTGAAAAAACTGATCAGATCATTTTGGTCATCTTAGAAAGGTTCTCATGCGATGCAGGAAATTTGGCATTTCTTTAAATCCTTCTAAGTCTCTTTTCGATGTTACCAAAGGAAATCTCCTTGGGCACATTGTATTTGATTCAAGAATAAGCATAGATCCCGAAAGGATTGCTTCTATCCTAAATCTTCTTACTCCTACTTCCAAAAAGGAGGTTCAAGCCTTTATGGGTATTATCAACTTCTTCTGTAGGTTTGTTCCTAATTTTGTTGTAATGGTCAAACCAATTTACAATCTTCTTAAGTAAGATCACTCCTTTTCTTGGACTGATGACGTCGAGTATTATTTCATAAGGATCAAGAAGGAAATCAGTTCTGCATCGGTTTTGGCAAAGCTGGATTTTGAATAAGAATTTGTTATATATACTAATGCCATAGAGGAAGCAGTTTTTGCTATCCTCATTCAATGTGATGACCAAGTTAATGAGAAACTAGTAGCTTACATGAGTCAAATATTGTCAGATGATGAATTTAAATATTCTTATATTGAAAATCATGTGTTCTCTCTTGTTAAAGTTGTTGAAATTTTTTGCCACTTTATCTTAGATAAGCACACGCTCGTAAAAGTCCCTTTACCTGCTGTAAAAGTCCCTTTAGGTAAGCACAGGCTCGTAAAAGTCCCTTTACCTGATTGCCAATATATAAGAGCATGAGTTAACTATCGTGACTTCTAAAACCATTAAAGGATGTGACTTATCCCTTCACTTAGCTCAGCATGAAGAGAAAAGTGAAGAAATTGATGAACAAGATAGTTCTCTGTCAGCACTATTTTATATTAACAGTCAAATCCTTCCTTCAGCTGAACATACCTGGTACAAGGATCCGATGTATTACTTGCAAAATCAAAGATGTCCAGATAACTTAGATACCCATGAAAGGAGAAGGCTTCGTCTTGAATCTTCCAGATATGTCATTTTAGGAGACTTCTTGTTTAGGAGATCTGCCAATGGTATGTTACTTCATTGTGTGGATAATGAGGAAGCACAATTTGTTTTACAAGAGACTCATGGATATTCAAATTTTGTTATTCATGTAGGAGGTCACTTTTCTGCTAAAACTACTGCTTTTAAAATTATCAGGAAAGGGTACTATTGGCCTTCAATCTTTCGTGATTCTTATAATTTTTCAAGATCTTGTGAAAAGTGCCAAAAGTTCTCTATGAAAGAATGATTTTATACAATGCCTTTACAACCTGTCCTCCCTGAATTTCCTTTTTCAAATTGGGGTCTGGACTTTATTGGTCCTATTAATCCCCCATCTTCAACAGGGCAAGTTTTTATCTTGACAGCCACAGAATATTTTACGAAATGGACTGAAGTTGTCCCACTTAAGCATTCGTAGGATGAGAAGGCGATTTCTTTCCTTGAGACTAATATTTTTTCCAGATTCAGTCTTCCTTTGGAAATTATTACAGAAAACAGTCCCTCTTTTACTTCTGCTAAGCTGACTCAGTTTCTAGATAAACTAGGGGTTAAACCTTTTACCTCATCAGGTTATTATCCCCTATGAAATGGGCAAGATGAGTCTACTAACAAGAATCTGGTTAGAATTATCAAGAGGCTCATTGAATATGAGCCTCGTCAATGGCACACTTTCCTCACTTACGCCCTTTGGGCAGATCACACTACCACCAAGGTAAGCACTCATTGCACTCCTTTCCATCTTGTTTATGGTCAATAAGCCATTATACCTATCGAGATGGAACTTTCTTCTCTAAGGATGATGCTACAAGTTGAAGAATTAAATTCTTCCAATATATCTAAAAGAATGAATTCACTCTTGGATTTAGAGGAACAAAGGACGTTTTCCTTGGATAACATAAAGAGAAGACACCAAACTGTTAAAAGCTATTTCAATAAAAGTGCCAAAGCTGTCAAATTTAAGGTTAATGAGAAGGTATTCTGTAGTGTACCTTTCTCACTACCGAGGCTTTCAAAACCTCTCTCTAACCAATATGTACACGGACTTTTACATAACTCATACTGGAATTATATAACCACATGCATTCAAGCAAAGTAATACATTTAACTCAGAGTAAAACATATGAATTACTGCTATATTCAACAAGCATTTAGCCTTATCATATTAATTCATATACACAACAGAAAACATGATACATAGACAGATCAGTCATGCAGAACATGATCAAAGCATAATTCAGGTACTTATCTTTATCAATGGTGGAATCCACCAACCAAATGCAGGCCTTCCACGAACCTCCCAGCCGTAGACCGCACTACTTCTCAACTCAACAGTGGGTCACCCCCGAGCTGGGACTGAGCTCCACCCCAGGGCAAGGAGTCCAGACTCAGGCTGAGGTTACAGGTAATTCAGTCACACACAACCACCAGGAAGAGCGCTCTCCAGGAATCTCCCACGCTCACTGCCCACAAACCCTCATTCCCCACATGCCTATTCCACCCCAAGAGAGTGCACCTTCTCTGTCACCTAGACAGTCCTTCGACTGCCAGTCTCCCTTACCTTGGGTTACAAGAACAGACCAGATCAGAAGTCTCTGGGTTTTGTGGCATCTACAGGGTTCCTTCCAAGAGCTCTCTCCTTCCTCTGCGCACTCTCTCACCTGGAGGGAGTCGCTCACAGGCCAACAAGCCTCACGTAGTCCAGAACTGCACACCACAACAAACACAGGGAAAATGGACACAGGCTTCCCAAGAACTAGTTTAGCAGTCACAGGATGTTCTCTCAGTCAAGATTTCAGAATAGGGCTTCACGCACAAGCTCGCTCAGCTTTTCCTGGGCAAACAGAGACTCTTCCCCGAAATTGACATGGACATTTAGTTCAGGGAATGCACACACTAGTTTTCTCTCACAGACAGACTTCACGGATCTGAACAAGGGTAAACACACATTCTTCAGCACCCCACCCAGGTTTCCTCTATGTAATAGACATATTCGAGGTCTCTTGCAAATTGGCTCGTCCGGCTCCTGCTCAAGGCAGTCGGGCCGAATGGAATGTGAGAGATCCCACCCTCACCACTGTTCCTTTCCCATTTTATTTGCATGCGTCAGGGTGGACATTTGTCACCCTGGGAACTGCATGCGTTCCACCAGCACGCGTTCCTCCCACCACTTGTGAAATCACGTGTCCTTCCAGAAGGACTTAGGATAAAAAACATATGATGCACATATCTTTTTGAAACAATATTAAAATATTATTTCCAAGTTTAAGCCCTTAGGCTTAGCACTTAGCCCCTTTCCCACCTTCCAGCCCCTAGTTTCTTTCCCACTCTGTGGACACTCAGTCCCCCTTCACTCATTCATCATGGTCGGTCTGCACCTGGCGGTGTTTATATTTTATTAATCATTCTGCATACATACAAGTACATCAACAAGCTCCCGACCTTCTACACTTAGGCTCCCTGGCCTAACAAACATATAATCCTACCAGCTTATACAAAACTCGGCTCACCAACCTATAGAACATGTTTACAATTCATTTCATATATCCTGATTTGCAATGGGGCTCGGCCTTGGGGACACTACAATCCCCCTCCCCTTATTTTTGCACTGTCCTCAGTGCAACTTTACATCGCATCTGCAAGTTCTTCAAAATTTTCAAAAAGATGCGGGTACTCTGCCCGCATAACATCTGCATGCTCCCATGTCACGTCCTCAGGACCGTACCAGGTCCACTGGACCTTTACAAGTTCCATAGCTCGATTCTGGAGCTGTTTTCTTTTCCTGTCCAATATGCGTACAGGATGCACTTGCAGGACACCTTCTGGTTCCACTTGGATCACATTCCAATCGATAACATGATTAGTATCAGGTACATATTTCTTAAGCAGTGAAACATGAAACACATTATGTACAGTCATAGATGCAGGTAATGCAAGAATGTATGCAACTGGCCCAATCCTTTCCAGGATCTCGAATAGCCCACAAAATCTTGCTGCCAACTTGGCGCAACTTCCTAGCTTCAGGGAACTCCTGTTAGTTTTCACTTTCAGGAAAACATGGTCACCCACTTTGAATTCTCTATGGGTTCTGTTACTATCAGCGTAACTTTTCTTCCTGTCCTGGGCAGCTTTCAGATTCTGTTTGATTTTTATCATTTGATCTTC
>ML821719.1:31885-58665 GCA_009831015.1 Picea engelmannii | reverse complement strand
TCATTATTCCATAAATAAGCATGGGTTATCTAACCATACTTCTAGGATAACTCAATCCGCAAAGCGTCTTCCTATGAGGGCTTTCACCATAAGGGGACCACTTTGGAGTTCATCCATTTCTAATTATTATCAACCATGAAAAGAAAATAACGAGTCATCTTTACATCAAATAATCTTGGGTCCATTACCAAACCTTTATGCTATGGGGCTTTCTTCAAGGGTTGACATCAATGACAACCAACCTTAATCAACAATCTCCCCTTTTGGCATTGATGGAAACACTCTGATGTAATACTGAAATCATATCACTCATGCTCCCCCTAGAACCATGCCTCTTTCCTTTGCATCTGATAAATCTCTCCCCCTTTGTCATCAATGGCAAAGGTATCTTTCCATACGGAGTTGCTCCCCCTGAATGAACTATCCTCTTATGGTGCTTCCTTGTGTAAATATAATACATATAAGATAAACATTCAAAAAGCATTCATTTTGGAGTAGAAATAACTCCAAGTCTCTGGCGAATATATTCAAAGGATTCTCGTGGAAGTGGTTTTGTGAAGATGTCTGCCACTTGTTCTTTTGTGCCCACATACTCAACTCTGATGTTCTTTTCTACAACTTGCTCCCGTAGAAAGTGATACTTTATTGGAATGTGCTTCATCTTGGAGTGCATCACCGATTTTTTCAAGATACTGATGGCGCTTGTATTATCACAATAGATTAGAATGGGCTCATCATACTCAACCTGTATATCTGTTAGAGTTTGTTTCATCCAAAGAACCTGTGTACAACATAATGTTGTTGCAATATACTGTGCCTCGGCTGTAGATAAAGATACTGATGATTGTTTCTTTCTTAGTCATGATACTAAACACTCACCAAAGTAGAACCCTGCTCCACTGGTGCTTTGTCGGCCATCAATACAACCTGCCCAATCTGCATCTGTGTAGGCAATAAATGATAGGTCCTTTCCTTTTGGATACCATAATCCAAACTCTTATGTTCCTTTGAGATATATGAAAATCCTCTTCACTGCTAACACATGTGACTCCTTTGGTGTTGCTTGAAATCATGCCACCTGTCCAACTACCTGCATTACATCTGGTTTAGATGTTGTCACATATAGTAGGCTACCAATCATTGACCTGTATTGCCTCTGATCTGTAGACTTCAAATCATCATCTTTGCTAAACTTGCAACTAGTTTGCATGGGAGTGATAACTGGTTTGCAATCTTCCATTCCGAACCTCTTTAGGATTTCTCTGATATACTTGGTTTGATAAATAAAAATTCCTTGGTTTCTTTGACGTATCTGAAGTTCCAAAAAGAAGGATAGTTCTCCAAGTAATGACATTTCAAATTCATTTTGCATATCTTTTGCAAATTTTTGGCTTAACCTGTCATCATCACTACTAAAAATAATATCATCAACATAAACTTCAATTAATAAAATATTACCTTCACTTACCTTGATGTAGAGGTTGTTGTCTTCACTTCCTTTTCTGAACCCTGCCTGCTGTAGATAGTTATCCCTGCTGCAGATAGTTATCCAGTCTAGAGTACTATGCTCTAGGAGTCTATTTTAGACCATACACGACCTTCTTTAATTTACACACGTAATCTGCATTCTCTGACAACTGAAATCCTTTTAGTTTTTCAATGTATTCTTCTTCAAGTTCCCCATTTAGAAAAATTGATTTTACATCCATCTGATATACTTTAACATTTTTGGAGCATGGATAGGCTAAAAGAAAGCGGATTGCTTCCATTCTGGCAACTGGAGAAAATGTCTCTTCAAAGTCAATTCCTTCAATCTGTGCATATCCTTTACATACCAATCTAGATTTGTTTCTTGTAACTTGTCCATATTCATTTAATTTATTCCTGAAAACCCATTTTGTGTCGATCAAATTCTTATTCTTTGGTCTTGGAACTAGTTCCCAAGTGTCATTTTTCTCTATTTGATCCAATTCATCATTCATGGCCTTATTCCAAAATTAATCCTTGTTGGCTTCTTCAAAAGAGTTTGGTTCAATTGTAGATAAGAGTGCTAGGTGTGTTTGTTCTGGTGAACAGATTTTTCTTCTAGCCTCAACTCCTGCATCTTTGTTCCCAATAATCTGATCTGAAGGATGATTCTTCTGTACTCGTTTGCTAGGTGTCTTTGGAGATACTTTCTAAACTTTATCTTCTATTTCTATCGGATTCTCTTTATCTTCCTCTTCTACTTCATCTTCTTTGAAAAGTTGTTCCATTGATTTGTTTTCTTCTTCCTTTGATTCTGGTCTACACGTTTCATCAATTGTTATGTTGATGATTTCCACAACTTTGTTCAATATTAGATTGTAACACTTGTATGCTTTCCTTGTACTTGAGTAACCAACAAGTACTCCTTTGTCCACACAAGATTCAAACTTTCCCATTCTGCCATCTTCTCTTTTGATGTAGCATTTGCTTCCAAAAACTCTGAATTGCTTCACATTTGCTGGTCTTCCTTTCCATAGCTTGTAGGGAGTTTTATCAGTGTTGTTTCTGAGCATTACTCTGTTTTGAATGTGAAATGATGTATGCACCACCTGTGTCCAAAATATATCTATCAATTTGGAATCCATTAGCATTGTTCGAGCCATTTCCTGTACTGTCTTGTTCTTTCTTTCAACAACTTCATTTTGTTGAGGTTTCCTAGCAACGAAGAATTGCCTTTTTATTCCATGACTGCTGCAGTAGTCCATAAATTCCTTTGAAGTGAACTCTCCATTATCATATCTCAAGCATTTGATTCTTGAATCCATCTCATTTTCAACCATTTCCTTGTAGATCTTGAAGTTTTCAAAAGCTTCTGACTTGTTTTTGAGAAAGAAAACTGCAGTCATTCTTGTATAATCATCAACTAATAACATAAAGTATCTCTCACCTTTTAATCCCTTTGTTGTAGTTGGTCCAACTAGATCAGTATGAACAATTTCCAGTGGTCTTGTTGTTGAATATTCTTTTGATTTAAACTTGGTCTTTGTTTGCTTTCCTTGTTGACAATGTTTGCATAAAGTGTTGGTTGGTTTCGTGATCTGGCGCATTTCTTTGACTGCTTCTGTTTTCTTGACTTTGACAAGGTTATCAAAATGCATTTGACCCATTCTTCTATGCCATAGCCAAATTTCATCTTCCTTTCCTAGACAACACTTTTCATTTCCAATTTCACTTAACACATATATGTTGTTTGAAGTTCTTGTAGCTGTACCGACCAATTTCCCTAAACCTTCTCTTCTTATCTCACACTTTTTTGAATCAAAAGTAACTTTATGACCCTGGTCACACATTTGACTCACACTTAGAAGATTATGTTTCATATATTCTACCAGTAGAACATTTTGTGCCTTTTTTATTCTTGTTCCGAATTCAGACTGTGCCTTCTCCAGTGATTTTGGATGAATTATCATTTCCGAAGGATACTGATCCATTTCTTTCCTTTCACAATGCAAGAAATTTGTCTCTATCACCTGTCATGTGTTTTGAACACCCACTGTCAACATACCAACCGTGTTTCTTCTGCTTAGCTTGTAGAGAGACCATGCATTCTTCATTTCTATACTGATATCGCTTTCTTATCCATGTCATTTTCTGAGGTTCTTGTCTGTGAATGTTGTTATTCTGTTGAGGTTCTTTAGAAGGGACTTCCATTCTACAATTTTTGGCCATGTGTCCAAAATTGTAACATTTGTAACATTCCACTTCAGTGCTCAAAGATTCAAACTTGTTGCAACTTCTTCTTTGTGTTTCACTAGGTATTCTTGAGTAACCCCTTTGTGTATGGCTCTCAAAGTTGTTATTGTTCCTATTGTTAGCTCTGCAATTCACAACTTTATGTCCAAAATTATTACATGCATAACATAAACCAAAAAATATAGTTTTATACCTGGGAGTTGAAGATCTTTTGAAATAAGGTGCTCTTATGAAACCTTCTTCTTCTTCAGGCCTATCTATCTGTTGTTGATCTGAAATCTGAATCTTCTCGGTGGAGGAGTGTCCCTATAATATTCCTTGTACATCTTCCTATCCCCTTTGATTGTTTTTGCATAGCTTTTTGGATTTGTTTCTTGCTCTGTTGTTTTGGAGATTGATCCCTTTTTTGTCTGATTGTATCCAAGTCCAAACTTGTCAAGATGAGATTTTTGACTGCTGATAATGTCATCCTAAACTTTTGATCTATTCTGCATATTTTTCTTTTGAATATCCTTTCTTAGTGTGACAATCTTTGATTCCAGGTTTCCAATGATCTTGTCCTTTTCTTCTAGTTTTTCTTTGAGTGCTTCTTCACTTCTTTTATCTTATTTTATTTGAACCTTCAATCTTGTGATCATTTGTTATAGTTCTCGAGTGTCCTTTTTCTTGTCTAGTTCTTCTTGTAGTTTCTTGTTTTTCTTCTTTTCTCTTCTGATAACTTATTTGGAACACATTAATTCTTCTCGATAGTCAACTTCTGCCTCTTCAATTTCGTCTTCGACTTCTTCATATCCTTCTTCGGCTTCTTCATATTCTTCTTCGGAGTCTTCTTTGTCAGAATATTTTACTGCCATGAATGGAACTCTTCCTGTCTCACTGTCACTGATTTCATCTTCGTCTGATGATGAGATGTGTTCTTTGATAGATAAGTTTTTCTTGAAATCTTTATTTGTAGTTCTTTTTCCTTTATATGTGTGTTTTCCTTTTGAGTAACCTTCATCATTTCTCTTTTTCTTATGAGGACATTTTTTAGCAAAATGACTAATACCATCACAATTAAAACAAATTAAAGGAAGCTTACCTCTATACCTACCATCGGTTCCCTTGTTCAGTCTTTTGACGAAGTTGGCCACTTCTTCATCATCTTCCGAGATGTCGCTGCTGCTGCTATATTCTTGTTGTTCCTTTTTCTTTTTCTTTGATCTTTTTGATGCTTTGAAGGCCTCTTCTTTTACATAGGAACTAGTGTTGATATGGGTCTTCAAATCCATCCCCTATAAAGATAGGGAACCTCATCTCATCCTCCATAGAGCTACCTGGGTTTCCTGTCTGAGTAGATGCTGAACTATTAGTAGTAACACTCTGAGGACTCTGATGAATCTGATTGCCTAGTTCTATTGAAACAACAGGAGGGTTAATGATACTTGCTTCAGCAGTCTACACAGTTCTTGAGTTTTCTAGCTCGTCCTGGCGAAGTTCTTCAATTGCTCCTTCATCTGGCCTAGAGGGTTCTGGACGTTCTTCGTCTATTATATCTGCCTCTTCTCCACTGTAGAAACCTTCTTCTTCATATTTTTTCTTGAACATGTTCTCAAGGTGAACCCCTCTAAACGCTCTCCCACTACGCGTATGTCCAACTTCTGTGTCGTTGTCGCTGTCGGAATTTTTGAACATTAGATTTTTTGGCTTCAACCAATCTACTGTATCTTTAGAATGTTCTTCTCATGCAAGAGAATATTGATTCTCAGCTTCAGAAAATGCAAAAAATTCCCTTTGGGTCCTTTGAAAAAGTATCCCTCGGCTTGGATATATGATTCTACTCTGTCGACAACAAATTCGGTGATATACCCTCCAATGGTATTATCAAACCAATGATCTACTGCTCTAGATACAACGTTGTCGACTCTTTTAAACTTCTGGATCAACATCGACATCCAAATCACATGGGGTCTAGATATTATCTCGAATTGGGTATCAGCTAACCTAGCCAACCACTCAAACAACTCCTGATGGATTCCTCCAAAGAAGATCTCGTGGATGTCGGTGAAAATGTATCTTTGTAGCCAATCTTCAGTACTCAGCTTAGGGTTCTTGTTTTGGGCTTCAGCGAAGTCCCTCTCTTGATCTTCTATCCAATTTTGAATCTCTATCTTCGATGGGCACTACCTTGATATTCCCTCACAAAGATTTTGGTCCTGACAACGGAACCATTTGTTAGCACAGGGGAAGACCCAGGGTTCAATGCTTAAGAGCACACCAACAAAGCCCTAACTACCGGCCCTTTCGGCAACACCTGTGAAGCAGATGCAATATCACCCGAAGTAGCTATGGGGGGTTGGAGGAAAGGGATGTCTACAACCAGGGGAATATCAAGTGGAACTTAACACAATACAACGCAGTATACCTAGCTCACTTATCACTAAAATATACTCCACATTCTATAGGTATGATCTAATACAATAATGCAATAACATTATATCAAAGAGAAAGATAAAGCATCAATCATACATGCATAACACCATATAGATGTGGTTCACCCTCTCCCTATGGCTACATCCACAGAACTGTGCTTATGATATATTAAGGTAAATCTTACAGTTCTTGTCTGTGCTCTCTGCTACCAGGTCTTCTTCTTCTTCTCGCTTTCTCTCCCCCTCCTGCACACCCAACTACAGGACTTGATCTTCACACCCAGCTGAAGATCTTACAATACCAGAAATCTCTTACTCTCAACACTTCTCTCACTTACAATACAAAATGAACAACAATCAATAACAATGCTCAACAATAGTACCAACCCGACCTAGTTCCTCTTGACCTCTATTTATACAATATAGTCCCTCACTAACAGCCTTAGGTCAAGACCTAGGTGTCAAAACCCTAGATATACAAACCCTAGGTCAAATGGACCCTCTTTTCCTGGGCTTCACTAGCCTGTCTCTCCTTTCTTCCCACGCGGTGCTAACGTTGGCTTTTCCCTCTATTTGAGTTGTCCTCAATCCATATACCTTTCTTATCTATTATCCCTGGTCTCCTCATCCAACGTCTAGATTTATTGGGCTTCACTCCTTCTTTTCTTATCTTTTGCTTACTTCAACCTAGTAACAGTCACTGTGTCTCCCACAAATTTCACATTTTACCTCTTCTTCCTTGATCTTCGCTTGATTCCATACCCAAGGGACACCAATGAGTTAGTTGGTACACAAGCAGAAGAAGTAGAAGAGGGTAAAGAAGAAAGGGAAGAGGATGATATGGATACTAGTGAAGAAGAAGAGGATATTCAATAAGAAGAGATAAGAGAAGAATCCCCAAGAAGAGACACAAAGACACTCTCTAGAATGACTCAAAAGAATCATCCTGAAGAACTGATTATTGGAAATAAGAGTGATGGAGTGAACACAAGAAGACAACTATTGTATCAAACAGAAATAACACTTTTGTCACATATTGAGCCCAACTCAATCAAAGAGGCATGTAAATATGAGAATTGGGTCAATGCTATGAATGAAGAATTGGACCAGATTGAAAAAAATCAAACCTGGGAACTAGTTCCAAGACCAAAAAACAAAAATGTCATTGGAACTAAATGGGTGTATAAAAACAAAATGAATGAGAATGGGCAAGTAATCAAGAACAAATCCAAATTGTTATGTAAAGGATATGATCAAGTTGAAGGAGTATACTATGAAGAAACCTTTGCACTTGTGGTCAGATTAGAGGCAATTAGGATGTTCCTAGCCTTCTCCGGCTACAAAAAATTTAAAGTATACCAAATGGATGTCAATTCATCATTTCTCAATGGAAACTTAGAAGAAGAAGTCTATATTGAGCAACCAAAAGGGTTTAAATTAACTAGCAAAGGAGACTATGTCTTTAAACTAAATAAAGCACTCTATGGGCTAAAACAAACACCTAGAGCTTGGTATGCAAGGCTAGATTCTTACTTACAAAAACAAGGCCTCAAAAGGGGATCAATAGACAACAATATTTATTGTAAAATTGATGGTAATAACATGATGATTGTGGAAGTATATGTTGATGATATTATATTTGGAAGTGATGATGAAAAAATGAGTAATGACTTTGTTAGGATGATGCAACAAGAATTTGAAATGTCTTTACTTGATGAACTGAATTTCTGTCTTGAATTACAAATAATACAATCCAAAAGAGGAGTCTTTATCCATCATTCTAAGTATGTTAAAGATATTATTAATATATTCCAGTTAGAGGATTGCAAACCTGTTAGTACACCTATGACAGTTGGATGCAAAATAAGCAAGGAAGATGAGTACAAAGTTGTAGATCCAAAACACTACAGATCAATGATTGGGAGTTTACTCTATGTAACAACTTCCAGACCTGATGCCAAGAAAGTTGTTGGGATGGTGGATAGATTCCAAGCAACACCAGAGGAGAGCCATGTTCAAGCTGTAAAATGAATCTTTTGGTTTGTGGTACCCTAGCATGTATTCATTCACATCAAAAGCCTATTTAGATGCTGATTGGGAAGGTAGTGTAGATGAAAGAAAAAGTACAAGTGGAGGAGCATTATTTTTGGGAGAAGCATTGGTAGCTTGGATAAGTAAGAAACAATCCTCAATTCTTTATCTAGCACTGAAGCTGAGTATATTGTAGCAACAGAATCTTGCACACAAGTGGAATGGATGAAATAAAATTTACAAGACATCAAAATAGTATTTGAAGAACCTAGTATTATCCACTGTGATAATACAAGCGCTATAAGTCTCTCCAAGAATCCTGTCCAGCACTCCAAATCAAAACATATTCCCATAAAATACCATTATCTAAGAGATCATGATGAAAATAAGAACATTAAATTGGAATATGTCCCGACACAAGAACATGTGGCAGATATTTTCACAAAACCCTTAAGAATAGATGTATTTGAATATCTCAAGCATAAATTGGGAGTAATCCCTATTCCAACCTAAATCTCTCAAGAAAATAATGCATCAATTGGCACCAAATCAGGGGGAGACATTAATCAAAATAAAAAAGAGTCATTCAGTTATGACAAGAAAAGTATGATTGGAGGATAAGTTACCCGTGTTCAGATTCTGATCAGAAGTATACAGACAGACAAAGCTTTACAATAGAGGAAGAAACCATTTTCCATTGATGTCAAAGGGAGAGAATAATTTTAGAAGAGAGAAGCATCATCACAGGAGGAGACTGTGTATAAAGTTGGTTTGTTGCCATAAATGAAAAAAAGGGAGATTGTTGGACATAGTGTCATTGATGTGATGATAAATTGGTATCATGAATCGTCATTGATATCAATAGTATTATGGTTGATGTCAAACAGTTGGATGATGTGCAGAGATAAAAACTCAAGAGGGTTAGAGAATAAAGATCAAATCTCATAAGAGATGGCGCGATGAATTGCGGACAACGAAAGAAGAATTAAACGACTCACTAGTTATAATACTGCAATTGGTCTAGATCATCAGATCTCATAAAATCAAATATCGATGACTGTGGTTGATCCAAATACGATTAGATTAAGTCAGATTAAATCGTGAACATCGAATGCACAATCGCCAGATCAACGATAGGAATAGATTGTGGATATCAAAAAGAGAATTAACTATCATGCTATTTCCAATCCCGCAATCAGTCAGGACCGTTAGATCTTATATCTTCAAAGATCGATGATTGTGGTTGACTCACCAACAACGCAAAACTTCAAATTACGGAGTTTGGGTGATGAGTTAAATCACTCGCAAGTTGTGGTTATGAAATCATCCTTGATCGTTAATCTGCTTCGAGAGTCTTCATGACCGTTGGATCACCTTAAATGGAAGGATAATATAAGCGGGGAAAAATGATTGAGAATTTGATTATCCAAATATCTGTTAGCTGTCGGATCACTTTAAGTGGAAGGATAGGATAAGAAAAGATGGAGGGTTGTTAGACTTAAACCAAGGCAAAGAAGCATCGTAGAAATATCGAGCCATCAATCTAAGATCTTGATCAAATGAACATAATTCACTTCAGGTCTAAATATGTGAGGAGGTTATGCTTTGGGAATATCACTTCGAAATATTTGTGAAATTGAGATGTCGAAATACCCAAAGTCTCAAAATCCAAAATTCTGAAGTCACTCTCAACTGTCGATCTAAGATACCCTTTGGATGCTATAATGACCGTTAGATCAAGGAAATGAATATGTGTCACATCGGGAGATCTATGTTAGCAGACCCTGTCAGCAAGGACATGTGACAAACCACATTGACAGACCATGTAAGCAAGGACACGTGGCACAGTCAGATAATGACAAGTGTCAAGTTGAAATCAACATTTCAAGTACGAGAAAATCAAGAATCAGAGTGACACGTGATATACACTCGGCTCATGCCATGTCATCAAGTGACGTAAGCAAGTTACGTCACTCTGGGAGTTTTACTTCAGGAGTTTCACCACTAGCAGATGCCCTAAGTCCTGAAGTATCGAATGCTGAAGTCTCGAAGTGGACACAATTCGTCTAATCTGAAGATAATTTTGGGTGTATTCTCAACCGTTGATCATATTACAGTGGAAGGATAGTGTAAGTATAATATACGAAGTCCCAAAGTAAATGGTGGCCATCCATCTAAATGTTTGATTAAGTCCCAACCATCGTATTAATAAATGAAAGGATAAGTGTAAGGATCGAACATGACCATTGATCTGGTTATGGGAAATAAATGTGAACCATCCGATCTGTTCGACGAAGTCCCAAAGTCTTGACTGTCATCCATATCATCAGGGGATTAAATCATGATCCTTGATTTGATAAGCACTCAAGCACTCGTTTGGCCTAGCGTCTGGTCACCACCATTGGTCATATGGAATAAGAGATTAAAAAGGCAAGATATAATACGTCACTAAATTTATAAGCCTGTGGTTTTGTATCACTCAGTCACATGTAATGGTTTGAAGGAAGTGCCTTTGCAGAACTCGATTTCTACAAATAAATGCATAGATTTGGTATCAAGTTAAAAGGACGAAATTGATCCATAACTGTGATAAATTTATGAAAAATCCTTCACAATAAAAATGTTAAAACAATGATTATGGTTAAGTTAAATGAAGAGGTGTGATGGTCCAAATAAAGGGACACAATGTATAACACTCATGCCATTGTGAAGAATATATAAACGAGAAAGAGTGGTGAGAAGTGTTTCTGTAGTTCAAATCAGAAGATATATTAAATCAGAGGAGCAGAGAAAGATGCAGTAAATACTTGATACAAAAGTTTTTTCCATATTCAGAAAATAAGGGTTGTTGGGTGGTGCAAGGGTAGGTTGGTGCCTGCAGAGGGAGTTGGTGCTTCCTTGTCAGTTGTAGCTGACTAAATAGGGGTTCGTAGACTCCTACCAGTTAGTTCTAGTGAACAAGGATATGGGTGCATCATGATCAGTTGGTGTTGATTGAAAAGGAAGAATATGTTCCTTCTATGTAACATGTAAAACAAATTTTTCAGTTAATAGTAAAGCGTTTGTGGTTTTTCCCAATTGGGTTCCATGATAAAATATTGTGTCAAAATTCTATTTTCATAAATAAAAGAAAATGATAAAATTATTGTGTCACTGATTCACCCCCCTATGTTGGAAAAATTGTGAACAAAGAAATAACCTTCTAGCAAATTTAACCATTTTTCCAAAGAATCTGCATCGATCGGACCTTCAAATATGGGAATATCAAAATTAACTTGTACCTTTAATGAAGTAGTATGTCCAAAGCGACTACTTGACGAAGATGTACTTGTTATTGCTGGCAACCGTTGAAGGACTTGGGAAAAATTCTCCAACATCTCGTTCCTCTGTTGCACGAGGGATTCTTCTAGAAACAACTTGATGGGATCTTCTTCTCCCTCATTCCTCTTCTCTTCCACCATGGGAGGCCACTTGGGATGGCGAGAGAGGTTATTCTCAAGGGAATATATCTCGAGACACAAATCTCTATATCCTGACCTCGGCAGGGACATGCACAAGAAATGAAAAGGAGTAGCCTCCTCTGATACCACTGATCTAGAATATTTTGAGAGCGAAATGAAGGATGCGATATAAAAATGAAATATATAGAGATATTGTGAGATACATAGAAATAGGGCAATAAACATAGAGACATAATAATTCACAATTTGTTTTAATGAGGGAATGTATAGAAACTGTAAAATTGCAGAGTGAATGACTTGCTAGAATGGTGGCAACTTATCTATGAGAAGAGATGTGATGGCTACGCTTATTGGAAAGAATATGATGATGATTAAAATAAGGCTCTAGAGGCCTTTTTATCATAAATAAAATCCAAAACCCTAACCCCGGAAGATGAAACACCAAAAGGTTTGCGGGCCCCGATGGGGATAGTTGGTACGTCAACTTCCCGTGGGGCATAACGTTTGCATACGATCTCAATTTTGGGCACACGATATCTTGTTTGAAAGGTATATCCGAGGACTACATATTTTGGCATAACACTTTGGCCAAAGCCTATAGCGTGACTGTGGCGGGCCTAGAAAATGTTGTTTAGGGCCTCAAAACGACCCTAGAAGTTTAGGACTCGAAAAGATGTAGAAAATTGTCAAGGTGGAAACCCTTGTTTTGATCTAGTGGAATAGGTGGGTGGCCACTGATTTTATATTGTATCAATCCTACCCCATTAGGAAGCAATGGTATCCATTGCATCAGGTCCTTGGGAAAGATTTTTCTTAATTTGGACCTTGGTGAGTTGTTTTCCTTGCTGGAAAATCTTCCCTGCTTAGCTTGTTGAAGGCTGTTATGAACCTGTTGTTGGAGGGGTTGGATTTGTTTAACCAATCCAATTGCATAATATTCCTGAGTGTGGGAGGAATTTGTCGATGAAGGTGCAACATGAATAACATGAAGGGATTTGTCATAACTTGGTTTGACTGGGTAGTGTGGAGGCACCCTCGTAGGTGCAGTAGGAATATCTTTATGCTCTTCTACAATATTTTTTATATGCTTCTACTGGATAGAAAGGTATTGGGCCGAGGCTGTAGTGGTTGTAGTGTCCTTCTCTGATAAAAAAATTGTGAACAGGATAAATTTTGCAGTATGAGAGATGACTTTGTAACACTTTTTTTTTCGAAACAATAGTCATAACTACCTCTAGTATCATGTAGGAATGACCCTCCATAGTAACAATGAATCTATGGGGTCGAGACTCATAAACAACATGACACATCCAAATATATGGTTTTCCTAACAGAACATCACAATCTTCCAGTGGGGAAACATCATACAGTATGTCATCCTTGAAGGGATTGATGTCGTATGATAGGCTAAACTACTGGATGTCATGGAGATCTCATCCCTGGCGAAGCCATCCGATGTTGTATGGATGAGAGTGTGGTGTTATTGGAAAATCCAACTGCTTGATGACATTTTCTGAGATGGGGTTCTTCTGGCTTCCATTATCAACAATAAAATGCAGTGGGGTCCCGTTTACCCACATTTGTGAATGGAAAAGGTGCTCCCTCTCCTCAGGATCCTCTAGTGTTACTATTTCGGTCATGATAGTAGTGGTGGGTTATGCGTCAATTATTTGTCTCCTTTTATTGTTGTATAAATCAGAGTCTCAAATGGGGCTCGACTCTATTTCTTTGAGATCAACCAAAAATGATTGTTTTGAGCGACATTCATCAGTGTTGTGCCAAGGGATTTTGTGGAAGTCACACCACTTCCCATTGTCCTTCTTCATCTTCCCATTGCTATTATTTTCATGGGGCTTGGAATGGTTGTCTTGAGGTTGGGTATTATATGATTTGGGTCTTCCTTTACCATACTTTGGTTGTTGCGGATTTGCAGATCCAAATTCCCACTTGTTCTGTTGTTTGAATTTCTGCTCGATTTTAACAACATATCTATAAGCGACTCTTAGTGATGAGATGTAAATAAACTCCATTTCGGTTTGGATGTACCTCTGTAGAGCCCTGTGATATTTCGTAACCATATTTTTCTCAGATCCTTTGATACCCATATTGGTGCGAAAGGTATGGAAGGTATTTGTGAACTATGACATTGTTTGCTCCCTCTTTTGATGTATCTATGTACCATATCATGTACTAGTCATCATAGTTTCCCACAAGGTTATATTTATCTTTGATTGCATCCATAAATAAATCCCAAGTGGGATCGTCCCCAAATATTCTAGAATCCTCTATGGAATTTTTCTCCTAGAAATTTTTCCACAAATGTTTGACATGGGGGAGAGCCTTGAGGAGCACAAAGGTGATCTTTTCTCTGTCGGAAAAATTGTGAACAGAGAAATAACCTTCTAGAAAATTTAAACATTTTTCCAAATCATCCGCATCGATCTGACCTTCGAATATAGGAATATCAAAATTAACTTGTATCTTGAATGGATTAGCATCTCCAAAGAGACTGCTTGACAAAGATGAGTAATTTATTATTGGCAATCGTTGAAGGATTTAAGAAAAATTCTCCAACATCTCGTTCCTCTGTTGTGCAAGAGATTTTGTGAGCAATGGCTTGATGGGATATTTTTCTCCCTTGTTCCTCTTCTCTTCTGTCATGGGAGTTTGATTGGGAAAGCGAGAGACATTATCCTCAAGGGAAATTAGCTCAAGACCCAACTCTCTATATCCCGATCTCGTCAGGGAAATGCACAAGAAATGAAAAGGAGTAGCCTGCTTTGATACCACTTATCCAGATTATTTTGAGAACGAAATGAAGGCGGAGATAAAAAAATAAAATATACATAGATATTGCGAGATACACAAAACTAGTGCAATAAACACAAAGATACAGTAATGCACAATTTTTATTATTGAGAGAATGTACAAAAAAAATAAATTACAGAGTGATTGACTCACTAAAATGGTGGCTTCTTATCTCTGAGAAGAGATGTGATGGATACACTCATTCACAAGAAGATGATGATGATTAAAATGAGGCTCTAGAGTCCTTTTTATCATAAATAAAATCTGAAACCCTAACCTCGGAAGATGAAACACCAAAATGTTTGCGGACCCCGATGGGGGTAGTTGGTACGCCAACTTCCCAAGGGAGTAAATTTTTCATACGATCTATCTTTGGGGCACATGAAAGATCTTTTGAAAGGTATACCCAAAGACTACACATTTTGGCATCACACTCTAGATAAATCCTATAGTGTGAATGTGGCGGTCCTAGAAAACATTGTTTAGGGCATTAAAACGACCCCAGAAGTTTAGGACCTGAAAAAATGTAGAAAAAACTACCAAGGTGGAAACCCTTGTTTTGAGTTAGTGGAATAGGTGGTTGGCCACTGATTTCCACCTGGATCAATCCTCCCCTGTTAGGAAGAAATGATCTATGTTGTGTCAAGTCCCCAAGAAATCTTTTACTGAATTTGAACCTTGGTGAGTTGCTTGTCTTGCTGGAGAAGTTTCCCTGCTTAGCTTGTTGAAGGATATTATGAACTTGTTGTTGGAGGGGTTGGATCTGTTTAACCAATCTGATTGCATAATCTACCTGAGTGTTGGAGGACTCTGTCAATGAAGGTGCAATATGAAGAACATTAAGGGATTTGTCATAACTTGGTTTGATTGGGAAGAGTTGAGGCACCCCTGTAGGTGCAGTAGGAATATATTGGTGCTCTTATACAATATTTCGGATCTACTTCTACTAGATAGAAGGGTATTGGGATGAGGCTGCAGTGGTTGCAGTGTTCTTCTCTTCTAAAAATATTGTGAAGAGGTTAAATTTTGTGGTATGAGAGATGACTTTGCAACACTATTTAGTTGGCATAGTAGTCATAACTACTTCTGGTATCCTGTAGGAATGACACCCCAGAGTAATAATGATGCCACAATATTGAGACTCATAAACAACATGAATCCTCCAAAAATATGGCTAGCCTAACAAAACATCATAGACTTCCAGTGGGAAAACATCACATAGTACCTCATCCTTGAAGGGCCTAATGTCGTATGACAACTGACATTGTTGGATGACACAAAGATATCGTCCCTGGTGAAGCCATTATATGTTGTATTGATACATGTGTGGTGTTTTCATCAAATCCAACTACTTGAAGACCTATTCTAATATGAGGTTCTTCTGGCTTCTACTATCAATAATAAAATGTAGCGGGGTCCCCTTCACCCACATATGTGAATGGAAAAGGTGCTTCCCCTCCTTAATATCCTCTGGTTCTTCTAGTTGGATTGTTGTGGTCATGACATTAATAGTGGGTTCTACATCGATTATCTATCTCCTTTTATTGTTGTATGAATCAGAGTCTAAGTTGGGGATCAACTTTGTTTCTTTGAGCTTGAACACCAATGATTGTTTCGAGTGACATTCATTAGTGTTGTGCCAAGGGATTTTTTGGAAGTCACACCACTTCCTAGTGTCCTTCTCCGTCTTCCCATTGGTCTTATTTTCCTATGGATTGGACTGGTTGTCTTGAGGTTGTCTATTCTATGATTTAGGGATTCCTTTACGATACTTTGGTTGTTGCGGATTTTCATATACAAATTCTCCCTTGTTTTGTTGTTTGAATTTCTTCTCAATTTCAACAACATATCTATAAGTGACTCCTAATGATGAGATGTCTAGAAACTCCATTTCAATTTGGATGTACCTATGTAGAGACCCACGATATTTCAGATCTAGATGACACTCAGAGTCTTTGATATACAACCTGGTGCGCAAGTTATGGAAGGTATTTGTGAACTTTGACACTGTTTGGTCTCGCTTTTGATGCAGCATGGTCCATCTCATGTATTGGTCATCATAGTTTCTCACAGGGTAATATTGCTCCTTGACCACATCCGTAAAAAAATCCCAAATGGGCTCGACCCCAAATATTCCAGACTCCCATATGGGATTTTTATCCCAATAATTTTCCCACCAATGCTTGACATGGGGGAGAGCCTTGAGGAGTGCAAAGGTGATCTTTTCTCTGTTGGAAAAATTGTGAACAGAGAAATAACCTTATGGAAAATTTAACCATTTTTCCAAAGAATCCTCATTGATATGACCTTCGAATACGGGAATATCAAAATTAAATTTTACCTTGAATGGAGTAGCATATCCAAAGTGACTGCTTGATGAAGACATGCTTGTTATTGTCGGCATTCGTTGAAGGATTTGGGAAAAATTATCCAACATATCATTCCTCTGTTGCATGAGGGATTCCGTGAGAAACAAATTGATGGGATTCTCTTCTCCCTCATTCCTCTTCTCTTCCACCATGGGAGGTCGCTTGGGATATCGAGAGTGGTTATCCTCAAGGGAAACTAGCTTGAGACCCAACTCTCTATATCTTGACATCATCAGGGACATGCACAAGAAACAAAAATGAGTATCTTGTTGTGATACCATTGATCCGGATTATTTTGAGAATGAAATTAAGGTAGAGATATAACAATGAAATATACAGAAATATTGCAATAAACATAGAGGTACAATAATGCACACTTTTTATTTATGAGAGAATGTACATAAACTATAAAATTATAGAGTGAATGACTCTCTAGAATGGTGGCAGCTTATCTCTGAGAAGAGATGTGATGACTATGCTCATTCAAAAGAAGATGACACTGAGTCTCTAGAGGCCTTTTTATCATAAAGAAAATCCAAAACCCTAACCCTGGAAGATGAAATGCCAAAAGGTTTGCAGGCCTCGATGGGGGTAGTTCGTACGTCAACTTCCCAAAGGCGTAACTTTTGCATACAATATTCGTTTGGGATGAAAGATAACCCATTTGAAAGGTCTATTCAAGGACTACACATAAAATGTTATTTAGGGCCTCAAAAAGACCCAGAAGTTTAGGGCCCGAAAAGCTGTAGAAAAACTGTCAAGGTGGAAAACCTTGTTTTGAGCCAGTGGAATAGATTGGTGGCCATCAATTTCCACCTAGATCAATCCTCCCCCATTAGGAAGCAATGCACTCCATTGCATTAGGTCCATGGGTAATATTTTACTGAATCTAAACCTTGGTGAGTTCTTTTCCTTGTAGGAGAAGATGCCATGCTTAGATTTTTGAAGGATTTTATGAACCTGTTGTTTGAGGGGTTGGATCTATTTAACCAATCCGACTGCATAATATTCCTGAGTATGGGAGGACTCTATCGGTGAAGGTGAAAATGTAGAACATGAAGGGATTTTTCATAACTTGGTTTGAATGGGAAATGTGGAGGCACCCCGGTAGGTGAAGTAGGAATATCTTGGTGGTCTTATACTATCTTGTTGATATTCTTATACTAGATAGAAGGGTATTAGGCCAAGGATGCAGTGGTTGTAGTTTCCTTCTCTCCTGAACAGATTGTGAAGAGGCTAAATTGTGCAGTATGAGAGATTACTTTGTGGAATTGTTTTGTCAAGATAGTAGTTGGAACTATCTTTGGTATCCTGTAGGACTAACCCCCCAAAGTAAAAATGATGCTACAGGGTTGAGACTCATAAAAAAAATGACATCTCCACATATATGGATGGCCTAACATAACAACAAATACTTCCAGTGGGGAAACATCACACAATACCTCATATTTTAAGGGCTTGATGTTGTATGATAACTGACATTGTTGGCCGACACAAAGATATCGTCCCTAGTGAAGCCATCAGATGTTGTATGGTTGCAGGTTTGGTGTTGTTGGAAAATCCAAATGCTTGATGACCTATGCTAATATGGGGTTCTTATAGCTTTTGATATCAACATTAAAATGCAACGGGGTCCCCTTCACCCAAACATGTGAATGGAAAATATGCTCCCCCTCCTTAGGATCCTCTAGTTCTTCTGGTTGGATTGTTGCAGTCACAATAGTAGAAATGTGCTCTGCATCAATTATCTGTATCCTTTTATTGTTTTCTAAATCAAAGTCTGATTCAGGCCTCAACTCTATTTCTTTGAGCTCAACCACCAATGACTGTTTCGAGCGACATTCATCAGTGTTGTGCCAAGGGATTTTGTGGAAGTCACACCACTTCTAAGTGTCCTTCTTTGTCTTCCCATTTCTCTTCTTTTCCTGTGGATTGGAATGGTTTCCTTGAGGTTGGATATTCTGTGAGTTAGGTCTACCTTTACTATACTTTGGTTCGTGCAGATTTGCAAATCCAAATTCCTATTTGTTCTGTTGCTTGAAGTTTTTCTCGATTTTGACAACATATCTATAAGCGGCTCCCAGTAATGAGATGTCTAGAAAATCCATTTCGGTTTGGATGTACCTGTGTAGAGAGTCACATTATTTCAGAACCAGATGCCGCTTAGAGTCATTTATACCCATCGTGGTGTGCAAGGTATGGAAGGTATTTGTGAACTCCGACACTCTTTGACACCACTTTTTATGCATCATGGTCCATCTCATGTACTGGTCATCATAGTTTCGCACAGGGTAATATTGATCCTTGACCGCATCCATAAAAAAATCCCAAGTGGGATCGACTCCAAATATTCCAGACTCTATGGAATTTTGCTCCAAGTAATTTTCCCACCAATGTTTGACATGGGGGAGGAGTGTAAAGGTGATATTTTCTCTATTGGAAAAATTGTGAACATAGAAATAACCTTCTGGAAAATTTAACCATTTTTCCAAAGAATCCGCATTGATATGACATTCGAATATGGGAATATCAATATTAACTTGTACCTTTAATATAGTAGTGTCTCCAAAGAGACTACTTTATGAGGATGCACCTATTATTGTCGATAATCGTTGAAGGATTTGGAAACAATTCTCCAACATCTTGTTCCTTTGTTGTGTGAGGGATTCCACAAGCAACAACTTGATTGGATATTTTTCTCCCTCGTTCCTCTTCTATTCTACCATGGGAGGCTGCTTGGGTTGGAGAGAGAATTTATCCTCAAGGGAAACTAGCTCGATACCCAACTCTCTATATTATGACCTCATCGAGGACATGCATAGGAAATGAAAAGGAGTAGCCTGCTTTGATACCATTGATCCAGATTATTTTGAGAAGGAAATGAAGGCAATGATATAATAATGAAATATACATAGATATTGCAAGATGAACATAAATAGTGAAATAAACATAGAGATACATTAATGCACATTTTTTTATTAATGAGAGAATGTACAGAAACAGTAAAATTATAGAGTGAATGACTTGCTAGAAAGGTGGTAGCTTATCTCTAAGAAGAGATGTGATGACTATGCTCGTTCGCAAGAAGATGATGATTATTACAGTGAGGCTATAGAATATGTTTTTATCATAAATAATATGAAAAACCCTAACTCTGGAAGATGAAACGCCAAAAGGTTTGTGTGCCCCGATGGGGGTAGTCGGTACGTCAACTTCCCAAGGGTGTAAATTTTTCATATGATCTCTGTTTCGGGCACACAATAGCTTTGTTTGAAAGGTCTATCCGAGTAATAAAAATTTTTACATCACACTTTGGCCAAATCCTATAGTGTGACAATGGTGGGCCCATAAAACGATGTTTAGGGACTCAAAACGACCCTGAAATTTTAGGACCCGAAAAGATGTAGAAAAATTGCCAAGGTGGAAACCTTGTTTTGAGCCAGTGGAATAGGTGGGTGGCCAAATATTTCCACCTGGATCAAGAGTAAAGCGCGGATCTATGTTTTAGGTAGGTACAAGATGATAAGTGGCATCGACAATTTGTTTAGGTGAATCTATAGTAGACCAAGGGAGTCTTGGAACTTGGCTATGACTGGTTGATTCTTTTGTATCCATATTTAAGGGTGTAAGGAAGGGGCAAGGAAAGGGGAGCCTCCTTCTAGTTGGAGCTAGGTAAACTAGGGGGTTGGTGCCTTCTTCTAGTTGGTGCTGGAACATATTAGAAGTTGTAGCTTCCTTTGAATGTAATCTTTTTATTATATAATAAAACCATTCCATGGATTTCCACGTAAGTCTATTGTGCACTGTGTATTTTTTATTCTTCTCCTATTTTATATTAGATACATTATTTGATTGAAAAGCAGAGTTGTAAAAAGTTCTAAATTGCACTTGATATTGATTCACTCCCCCCCTTAGTATCAACAATTGGTATCAGAGAAGGTTACCTTCAAAAAAATCTAATCACTAGAAGGAAGATCATGAGAAAAAATGGAAGGCCACATTCCAAATGGAATTCCACCATTTGATGGAAAGAATTATGCATACTGGAGAAACCTAATGCAAACTTACTTGATAGATTTAGGAGTAAATATTTGGCTCCCAATTGTCAATGGATATAAAGATATGAAAACACTCCAACCGATCGAGATGAGAATAAATTAATGAGATGTAATTCAAAGGCTAGGCATGTTATCATGAGTGGATTGACACCGAATTTTTCTAGTAAGGTGATGGGTTGAAACACAACTAAAGAGGTTTGGGACAAACTTACAAACATTTATGAAGACAATCCTAAAGTCAAGGAGGTCAAGCTCCAACAACACAAAGCATAGTTTGAAAATATGAAAATGGATAAAAAAGAAGATATTGCAACCTATTTACTCATAGTAGATGAAGTTGTCAATGGCATCATAAGATTAGGAGAAGAATTCAAAGAATCCTTCGTTGTACATAAAGTGTTGAGATCACTTCCTTTTAGATATGATTCCAAGGTCTCGACCATTGAAGAAACTAGGGATTTGACCAAAATGGCAATGGGTGAGCTACATGGGATCCTCATAGCATATGAAATGAGAACAAAGACATAAAATGGGCATCCTAACAGAGAAGCATATTTTAAAGCCACGAAAACAAGGAACAAAGAACAAAAGGTAGAAGAAAATTCAGGTTGTGAATCAGATGAAGAAGAAACACATTTCGTGAGGAAGCTCAAGAGGGGAACCGACAAATAAAAAGGTAAGTTACCTTTTAAATGCTTCAATTGTGGTAGAATAAGACACTATGCTAAGAAATGTCCTTTTGAAGAAAATAAAATCTTCCACAAGAAAAAGACTCCAAGGAGGACAATTGTTCTTCAAATGAAAGAGATGGAGAAGAAAGGGATGCAAGGGAAGTTCTATTCATAACTCAAGAAACTCAGAATGATGACCATGCAATTTATTCTGGAAAAGAGTCTAATGAAGAGACCGAAGAAACAAAAATAGAGCCTTTCTGGGGAGGCAAAGCCTTCACAAAAAGTGAACATGAAGATGATGAGAATATGGAAAAATTGAATCATGATGAAAAAGAAAATAACAAGCTCAGAAACAAAAATAGAGAATTAAAAAATGAATTGAATAGTTGCAAAGAAGATAATCATGAGATTTAAAATACAATTAATAGCTTGAAGGATCAGTTAGATATGAAGATTGAATATTATGAGAAATTTAAAGCATAATTGGATCACACAAGAAAGGAGATAACATTGGCAATGGAAAAATTGGAGAAATTTAAATGAAGTATTGAAAATTTAGATGAAATTCTTAGCAATCAGAGATCACCTACCGATAATACAGGACTTAGATACAATATTGGTTTGAACACAACAAACACAGATAAACAGGACAAGAAAGATGAAGGAAATTCTAAAAACTATGCAAATACCTTAAGAAGTGGCATCAACAATCAAAAGGGGGTTGAAGAATAGTAGGAACATGACACCTCCAGCTAGAACAAAAGATCAAAATTCATAAGGGGTGAGACACCAAGGTCCTTCCCTACCATGTGTGAGAATATTTTTCTTGGTTATTGTTATACTTGTAGAAACTTTGGACACAAATCAATTCACTGTAAAATCAATGCAAGAAACAACTATATGAGAAATATAAATGATTATGGATATGAAAGGGACAATCATGTAAACAGTAGATATGGAAATGCTTATGGATATATAAAAATATATTAAAATCCATTTGATCCACTAATGGATAAAAATATGTATGCTACAAATGCAATAATCTTGGTCACAAAGCACCAGATTGTAGAGATACGAAAGAAGATCCTCCTATGCCTAGCACAATATGGAAAAGGAAAGAGAATCCAAACAAGGAAAATTGTCGATTAGCACTGATTGCTAAAGATAAATAAGATGAATGGCACATAGATAGTGGGTGCTCAACACACATGGATGGGGAAAAAAACAAATTCATCAACCTAAAGAAAGAAAAAAGTGGCAAAGTGGCATTTGGAAATGACTCCTCTATCAAAATACTTGGAAAAGGTGTAGTGAGTCTTGGAAGTGAAAATGTAAAATCAGAAAATGGATTATTGGTTGAAAAATTGAAGAATAATCTCCGTAGTGTCAGTGAAATATGTGATCAAGGATACAATATTATGTTTGAATCTCGAAGATGTGAAATCAGAGAAGAAGAATCAGGCAGATTGGTTGCAACAACAACAAGAAGACCAAATAACATATACATCCTAGACAAATAGGAAAGAAAGAAAATTGAAGTCACACAAAAGAGATCCAAAGAAGGAAAGGATAAGAAGATATAAAAGGAAGGAGAAGTAATATTGAGCACCACGAGTTTAGGTGGAGCAACCCCAAAGAGAAGAGTCACCCTTTTCCATTGATGTCAAAGGGGGAGAGAAAAATCAGGAGCATGGTGATAGGGGAAGAAATGTTCACAGGAAGAGTATGAGTGTTGCCATCAATTCCAAAGGGGGATATTGTTGGAAAATTGGTTTTCATTGATGTCAACTCTAGAATAAGTTTAGAAGACCCTAAAAGTGATAAGTGTATTTGAAGAAGTCTCCAAAGTGGTCCCCTTATCATGTAGCTTTAAGCATGGCCCTCACAGGAAGATGCTTTGAAGAATTATACAAGAATCCCCAGAGGTGTGGTCATGAAGCCCCAAAGTATGGACACGAAGTTACAGGTCGGCCCCAAAATTAATTAAAGGAGAAAAAAAAATTTCAACAAAAAGTTACAGGTCGGCCCTAGAGTCAAATAAAGGAGGCACTTGGAAAAGTATAAATAGACATCAAGAACCTATCATTTGTTCATGCAAACAAGTGTGTGTTTGTGTATGGATCTAGCATAAATGGGTTTACACTTGTGCTAGGAGGATTGACCAGCTCAACAAAGAAAATATGGCTTAGGAGAAAGGAGGTCAAGGAGAGAAAGGAGTTTTTTGAGTTCATCTGCAGGGTGCAGTGGAGCAAAGTGCGTATGCCCACACTTTGACAATAGACAAAAACACAAATCTGTGTTTTGGGTAGGTAAAAGTTGACATGTAGGTCATCCATGGGTCGCAGTGGAGCAAGGTCTGAATATCCGCGGGTCATAGTGGACCAAAGCGCAGATGTCCGCAGGTTGATAGTAGAGAAAATCACATATCTATGTTTTGGGTAGGTACAAGCTGACAAGTAACATCAACAATATGTTTAGGTGAGTCTATAGTAGAACAGGGGAGTCTTGGAACTTGGCTATGATAGGTTGATTATTTTATATACATATTTAAGGGTGGAAGGAAGGGGCATGGAAAGGGGGTTGGAGCCTCCTTCTAGTTGGAGCTGGATAACATAGGGAGTTGTAGCTTCCTTCAGGTTGGAGCTTGTAAACTAGGGTGTTGGTGCTGGAAAATCTTGGAAGTTGTAGCTTCCTTTGAATGTAATATTTTTATTATATAAGAAAAACATTCCATGGATTTTCACGTAAATCTATTGTGCATTGTGTATTTCTTCTTCTGCTCCTATTGTATATTAAATACATTATTCGATTGAAACATAAAGTTGTAAGAAGTGCTAAATTGTACTTGATACATATTCACCCCCCTCTCAATATCAAAAATACAAACACGATTGGTGGTTTACCCAACCAACAAAAATTGTGGAGTTATCATGCGTATCAAATATGGTTACGGAATCAGGTGTGAACTCCACCCTTTTTCCTGTACCAAAATGCATTATCTGATAAACAAAGATCAGATTCATGGAGAGTTTTGGAACATGCAAGATGTTCTCAAAAATGTAGTGTTGGAGTTCTACTCTCCCTTGGCCATTGACCTCAACTAGGGTATCATATCCTATGAGGATGGGAGGACCTGTGTGTGCAGAAATATAAGATAAAACATTTTTTGTTACTGTCATATGGTGGGATGCGCCTGAATCTAAGATCCATGCATCAGGAGAAGAGTTAATGGAAATCAATGCATGAGAGTTACCTCGTTTGGATTGATATTTCAACTTCTTCTTGGTAGCTTCATGAATGTGATCCCCAAGGTTGTTCTTCTGAAGAATCTGTGCCATTTGACCAATCTGTTTCTTCATGCATGCAGACTAAGGATGATAACCATAGTTGCAATAATCACATTTGGATTTCCCTTCCAAGGATAAACTGGGTTTCTTGAGTTGATTTACCAACACCACATCCCTTTAGATGAAGGAGGAGGGACTTGAACTTCATAAACAAGTCCTGGATGTTATCAAAATTCCTCGAATCTAAGGATTTAGCTCGACCTCAAGCATATGGTCTCTTATTTTGTCTTGTTTTCCAAATAGATCCTCCAACTTTGTCCAAATCTCATTTGTTCCAGTACAAGCTTCAATGTGAAACAAAATCTAGGGGGACATAGACACACATAGGAGCCTGTAAGCCTCATCCATGTGGTTGAGATTCGTTCTTCTGGACAATAGAAGTTGGCTCAATCTCTATTGCCATAGTAATCTGATATAAGCCTACATCTTAGCTGATGAAAAATCTTCAGCTTCCACTCAAAGTAGTTATGAGGCATGAGAAGTATTGTTGGTGAGTAATCCATCTTTTCTAACTGCATCTTCCTCCTATACCTACAAATAGAAATCCTTATTTTATTTCTCCTAGCAATCAAGGCTCTGATACCATGTGATGTTTTCACAATTCACCTAGCTAGTAGAAAATGAACACACGAAGCTTGCGAGAGAAAAGAGAAGAGAGTAGAATGAAATAATTGTATTAATTGAATGGTAAAATACACTTGATATACTCTACATGAGTAAACTAATTCGCCATAGTGGTGAGCTAGAGAGATCTAGACACTCACATACATACTTTGGAGTGAAATTCCACCTAGTCCTAGTTAATTGACCATACGGTCATTAGTTAACTGACTAATCACTATGGAGTGAGGAGAGAATCATTCATGCACATGTGTGGCACCTTCTTGGTGATGATTTCAAGGTAAGTGCATCCTCATGGTGATGATACCAAGGTATGCATGTAACACTTGGTGATAATATCGAGGTTGTCATGAAAAACTCCACTTCTCTAGTCTAACCAAGGTGTAACTGACTCAAGACTCAAGAGGATGTGACACCCTCATCTAGGTGAAAATATTCTCATCTAAGGGAGAATATCTCTAATTAGAGGTGCCCTCAACATAGACTAATCAACCTAGGAAAATAAATATTAGGTGAGTGTGTAATATCTCCAACAAAGCATGCTTCTATACACGAAATGTTTGATTCATAAATATTGCCAAAATGATATAACACTTTCCAAAATATTTACACAAAAGTGTACACTTAAAACAAACACAAAGAATCACTACTTCTAATTCCATTCAACTAACACAATATTACCTTCTTTTCCTTTAATTACAACCTCCTCAAAAAATAATTTGTAAAAAAATGAATTTCATTTTAAGAAATTCAAGATCCCTTCCAATGATATTCAAAATTTCTCAAATGATAATTACATAATTACCATAAAAAAATATTAATTTTCATAGATATAATTATCTCTCACCAATACTTAAAAAAAATCCCCCAAAATAATAAGCATTAATTAAGTTTAAGCATTTAATGGCTAGTCATGTCAAAGAGATCATTATCTAATTACACGGAAAGAAGTGAAGTGCATTTTACAACCAAATATTAAAGAGATTGTAACATCTATTCCATCCATCAATAACCCTATCATCCATGGAACTTATAATTTATAATTTGAGATGACACTTCCATCACAAATCAAGTAAAGCTCATGCTTGTCGTTGCAATGTTTATTCTCATTCAATTATCTTATTCACACTAACTATATAGTTTAATCAAGTTGCCTAGTTGATTAAGTTGGGCACTATAATTGTTAAAAGCCTTATTACATGTTAACATTATACAAGGCTACCAGTGCATGTGGCATGGTGTGTGTTAAGAATCCCATTGCTTTCAATGGACGCGACGTG
>ML821719.1:0-31785 GCA_009831015.1 Picea engelmannii | reverse complement strand
ACTTCACTCAAATCCCAACAATGTTAGAAACTTGCCCCCAAATTTTATGGTCCTTATCATATTCTCAAGAGAGTGGGGACATTGGCCTACCAGTTAGAGTTGCCCAGTCACTCTAAGCTCCATCCTGTTTTTTGTGTTTCTTTCTTAAAGAAAGTGCTCGACACTAAGCTCCAAACTCAGACCATTCTACCTGAGTTGGATGAAGAAGGTTCCATTTGGTTGCATCCACAAGCAGTCTTGGACCAGCACAAGTGTCATCTCCACTAGTGCACCATCAAGGAATTTTTAGTTCAGTGGAAGGACACAGACAGAAGATGCCACCTGAGAGTCGACTACCATTCTGCAACAATTTCCTCATCTCAATCCTTGAGGATAATGTTGTTTTTAAGGGGGGGGGCATGTTAGGGACCTAACCTCCCTAACCCCTTAGGTAGGTAGAATAATATATTTTCCATGTAATAAAGGTCCATATTAATAAATAAGGCCTAGTTAATAAGGTGAACAAGTAAAATGTAAGAATATCTAATAGAAGATTTCACCTCTAGAAAGATCTTCCTTTAGATTGTTCTTTTGGTAGATAGATTTAGTATAAATAGGAGTTGATGGCATGAGACGTATTTGTCTTGATAATTATTGTAATCGAGCGTTTCACTGCTAGAGGTTTCCCCCTTGAAGAGGAAAGTGAACATTTCTCCTATTTCAATAAAGGTATCATTTTGGTGTGTTATTCTCTATATTTTGTTGTTTCATTGGTAATTTATGTGATATTCTTGTTTCTTCTCAATATTACATAACCAGGTGCATAACATAATTGGAGCATAATGCATATATCTAATGATGTATGTGTCACAATGAATGGAAGTGTCAAAATATCCATTGGTTGTGATACTAGTGGTATGAGGATTACTTGGTGTGTCTAAGTTGATCACTTTCTTGGTGTGTCTGAGTTGATTATTATATGGCTTGGTGTATCCAAGCTAAGATAGATAGCTTGTTTGGTGTGTCTAAGTTGATAGCTTGCTTGGTTTGTCTAAGTTGATATCTTTCTTGGTGTGTCCAAGCTAAATAGAGGAAGACTTGGTGTGTCCAAGATTAGAACCAGATGGCCCTAGTTATGGTGTGTGCACATTACAAGGTTTGGTCTCTGTGATGAATAGGTGAGTTCAACTTAACTAGGACATTTGGATGTGCATCCTTGTGCTCGGTGCATAATTAAAATTAGCCATTCAATCTTGATTGAGAATGAGGGCAACTGATGCATGCCCATATGCCATAGTTTAGTTGAGTCTCTATAATGACCACCTATTTTATTTCCCTAAAGGGGAAGTTTTTTCACATGTATAAGGAGATTCTTTAACACTTGGAGGAGTGGGTCATGTGTTGGTTGAATGATCTATCAGTGAACCATATGTTTCTTATGTACTATGGGTGATTTTATGGGACCAAAAACTTTTATACAATTTGTTTTGTGTTTCATAACAAGGTAAGACTCAACGAATAGGTGTCAAGCAAGAGTGGGTGAATGTGTTGCACTAATTGGTTGCTGGAAGTGTTGATGGAATTGGTTGCACATTCAAGGGGAGTTCATCAAGAATTTGAATGAGACATGTACCTAAAGGACTTCCTACAATTTATCATCAAAGCCGCAAGTATTTTCTAGAACAATGAATTTCTTCCTCGGAGCAATAAAAATGGGTAACCAATTTGTTTGGATATGATTATGATATCCTCTACAAAAAAGGAAAAGAAAATGTGGTGGTTGATGCCCTTTCAAGGAAATATGAAGTAGACAGTTCCCTTTTTTCCCTCTCATTCATTGTCATGGGTTGGCTTCAGGAGGTTCGCCGAGAATGGTTGCAAGGCCCCAAACTTTCCAAATTGATCCAAACACTACAACATGATACTCAAGCTTTTCTAGGGTACTCATGGAAGCATGAAGAGCTTCATTATAAAGGTCTCCTTTATTTAAGAAAATAGTTGAACCTTAAATCCACCATGATCTCTAAGTTTCATGCTTCACCCACAATTGGGCATTCTGGTTTTACCAAAACCTATGAACAGGTCAAATGTTTTTTTATTTTATTTTTTGTTTTTTGGGATGGTATGAAACATGACATCCACACCTTTGTGGTTGAATGTGATACTTACCAATGCAATAAGGGTGAGACAGTCAAAGCTTTGATAACACTCCAATTGCTTCTGATTCTACCTACTATTTGGACATATATTTCTATGGACTTCATTGTTGGCTTACCTAAATCAAGCAATAAGTCAGTCATCATGGTAGTAGTGGATCATCTTTCCAAACATGCTCATTTTTTTATCTCTTCAACACCCATTCACAACATCCACCATGGCTCAAATTTTTATGGATAATATCTTCAAAATCCATGGCATGACTCATTCTATTGTTTATGACTGTGATCCCCAACACTTGTTAGAAATAATTGTTCTTACTCAAGGGAACCCAATTGCATCTCAGCACAACATATCATCCTCAAACTGATGGAGAAACTGAAGCGGACAACAAGTGTTTGGAAACCTATTTGAGGTGTTTTGCGTATGACAGAAAAAATAAGTGGGTTTAGTGTTTACCACTCATTGAATGGTGGTACAACACATCTTAACATACCACCACTAGAATGACTCCCTTTGGAGTAGTCTATGGAAACAATCCAACCTCAGTTATATCATACATGCCCGATGTCTCCAAGGTTCAATAGTGTTGACAATACCTTTGTCACCGAACCATACGCCAAAGCCTAAGGAATGCCTGTCCCTGATTTCTGAGCCTGGGCCATTCCCCACCCTGGGCCATTCCTCCTACACTAATCAAAGTGCACCCTGGAGAGAATGTATAAACCCTAAGGAATGACTATCCGAACCATTTCCTCTATTAACCACAAGAGGAAAAGACTGTCCTGTATCAACCTCCAAAACAGACCATTCATCATGTTAACCACAATGAGAAATATTTGTCCGACGAGGCGGGCTAGTATTCTTGAGTAACCCTCAAGAAGAGATATTTCCCTAGACCACTCCCCATGTTAAACACAATGGGAAGTTGTTGTCTATGATACATCAACAATCTAGATCACTTCCTATGTTAACCACAATGAGAAATCGATGTCCGTCAAAAATCTCAATACATTTTCCAAACAAGAAAGCATCTGTCCAAGATGGACTATTTTTCAATCTTGAAAATGAATGTCTTCAATAATATTTTCAGTGCTCCCTCCCAACCTGGGAGTCATCTCTTCCTTTTTCTATAAGGAATTCATTTCCATGAGCTCCAGCTTGAGTACGCAAACTCTTTCATCTTGAATAGAATCTTTACTAAAATGTCTGCTTATCTGCTCATCTGTGGAGATATGTATTGGAGAACCACTTTCTCCTTTCTGGACTTCATCATGGATAATGTAATTCTTGATTTCAAATGTACTTTAGTCTGGAACATTGTGAAGGCTTCATGTAGCTCTAAACAATAGAGTATATCATTGTTGGAAAAACTGGAACATATCCATGTGGCACTTCTTCTATCATCATGAGATTTGATCTTCTGAGTAATCGTCTTGATGTTAAGGAAATCTTCACCACGCTTTTGCTATGCATTGGAGGTTCTCCACCAAGTTATTTTCTTCTATCTGCATTCAAGGATCTCTTTCTGGTATGCCTCAAAGTCTTGCGATTTCTCTTCATAAGCTCTTTATTCAATTTCTCTGGAGAACATTCTTTGCATTCATCTGATGTATAATTCTAACTCATGGATGTTGTAGATGATATAATGACTCATGTAGAGATAAGTCTGGTTTACTAAAACAAGTAATCATCATAGTCTTCTCCCTCCATCTAGGAGAACCTCTAGTTTTGGATCTTCCAATGCTTTCATTCATAAGTCTTCCATACACTGTTCTTCATCACAACTTTCAGTTCCTTTGCTTGATTGCTTTTATTGAGTTTATATCAGGCTGGCAATCTTGTGATTCTTGATACAATGACTGGTTGTTTTGGCTTCTCTTTCTTTCTTGGAATCTTCATGTGTTTCTTTAGTTCTTGGGTCCATGGAGTTTCTTATAGATTCCATGCCCTAAAGATTCCATCATAGGATCACAGATGTGGATGGACAACTAGGGATACTTTAAGGCTTCTCTTTGAAGAATACGTATTGTCTTTCATGGCTTCTATCATGGATATATACTTCATCATCTTCAATGGATCATAGGATTAGCTCCCTCTTAATGCTTGATTCATGTATGAGTGCATATAATCAGCTCCCTCCATCTAACAGAGTCCACACTTCCATATGCATCCTTATTGTCTTCTGCAATATATAATTGGCTCTCTTGTTTAACAGATTCCACGCTTCCATCTTGTTGTCTTCTACAAAATGTCATAAGTATTTTTCCAATTTCGTCTCGATTGATGACTTCTTTCTATCATTGCTTCTTCTAAGTCTCTTCGTGATTGATTCAACTTATCTTGCAATTGCTTCCACATGATTTGTATTTCATCCTTTCATGTGTTTTATCTAATGATATCCATTCTTATCTTGTTGTTCTTCCATAGGTATAGTTCTTCTTGGAATACATTATCTTCCAAGAGATAGATATACAAGATATGTATAGAGACAATGAAAACAAGATATGTACAAGAAATAAGAAGAGTTTTGTTACCTTTAGAAGAAGAAGTCTCTTCCATCCTGCTTAGTCTTCTTTGTAGGTTCCTTTTCTTCGACAATTGATGCTTCGTGTTTCTCCTTCCTTTTCTTTAGCTCGAGGCAATGATTCTTGTAGTGACCATACTTTCGACAATTGAAGCATTGTACTTTTGATATGTCTTTCTCTTGATTTAGCTTCCTCCTTGAACCAAACTTCCCTTTGTTCCTGAAGTTCTTGAATCTTTCTATGAAGGCTTGATCATCGTACCTCTTTTAGGGTTTCTCTTTTGCACTGATCCTTGATTCTTCTTGGGCACAACAAGTCCAAAGTTCTTCAAATGTCGGATACTCCTTTCTTGTGTTCATTCTTGCGGAAAATGCATCCCACATCTTGGGAAGACCATTGAGTACTATGTTTACCAACTCCTTCTCTGAGATGATCTCTTCAATAGCTTGTAGTTGACCTCTTAACTGAGAGATTCTCACAAAGTATGATGTTATGTTTTCATCATCATTCATCTTCATGTCATGGAGCTCATTCTTCAGACTCATTACTTGTCCAATGTTTCTGACTGAGAAGAGGTTTGTTAGGGCATCACACGTCTTCTTTGATGAGTCAAGATGGGAGATGTAGGGTATCAAGTGGTCTTTTATAGATTCCACTATGATACTCATAGCATTGATATCACTGTCTTTGAACTTCTCTATAGCTACCATGTTCTACGGTTCCTTCTCTTTTCCTTCTTCAAACTCTGGCTTCACGATCTTTCCTTTCATGATATCCAGAACTTTATTCTTGGCGAGGATGAGGTCAATTCTTATCTTCCACGCTATGAAGTTAGAGGCTCCATTTAACTTTTTCTCTGACTTCATAGAATAAGTCATGGCTGCTTTGACTTGGTCAAACCCTAGATTTGACCACAAACTCAAACTTCATGTCTTAGCTTGCTGAGAGTATCAGGAGATGCGCTAGGCTAAAGTGCACTGATCTATCCAAAGATTATGTCAATCCATTCTCTTAAGGTTCCTCAACAAGAGGATTAGGGTCTATGCAACTGCTCCTGCTAGTAACCCTAGCGACAGTGTCTTGGAAGCTGCTTCTGCTAGTAACCCTAGTGGCAGTGTCTTGGAAGCTACTTCTGCTAGTAACCCTAGCGACAGTTCCTTAGCGAGCTTAATATCCTAGCGGCTATGTTTCCTTCCAGTGTTTAGACTGAATGAAGGAGGTGTGGGCCCATAACCTGTTAGAATATGAAATATGTATGCTCGTTTTACCATTGACAATACCCTTGTCACCCAACCATAGGCCAAAGACACCCTCTGAGCACCTTAACCTTGACAGAGAATCACTCCCGAAGAAAACCCTAAGCTAGATAGCCAAACAAAGGGTACTTCACCTTTCCCTAAGGATAACGCATCAACAAAGGATGATCAGATGTTCCAAACCCTAGCCAAGAGATAGTCCAAGCCAAAACGTAACTGCTAGCTGCAGCAGCTGCACCAACAACTCTCCTCCAAACCTGCGCACAAGACTGCAACTGCACTGTGTAGAACTGGCTCTCTGGAACTGCTCTGATTTGTCAAATGAGAGACTGGCAGCCTGTATTTATAGTGGTTCTGGCAGACTTACTGGGGCCGACTTCTCCTTCTGGGTACCTGTCTGTTCAGTATATTATTATTATTTATGACCAACTTCTTCTCTTGGAGGCTAATAACCTAATATAAATTATCTTCTTGAGCCGACAAGTCTTCTAGTGTTATTAGCCAACTCATTAGGGTTTCTTCTTGCTTTCTGAAGTATTATATTCTTGTCATGTTTACACATGGAGGTAAATACCTCCCACATCTACCATAATATCAACAAATAGGTGGATCAAAATCTTACTGTCTGCATGGCCATTCTCCTTACTCAAAGAAAATTTGGTCATGGATCATAATTGCATGAAACAACAAGAAGATCATGGTCATTTTGAACGTGAAATTGTTGAAGGGGGCCATGTGTTTCTTTGTGTGCAACCTCATAAGCAGACTTCACTCAAATCCAAACAATGTCAGAAACCTTCCCCCAAATTTTATGGTCCTTATCGTATTCTCAAGAGAGTGGGGCCATTGGACTACTAGTTAGAGTTGCCCAGTCACTCTAAGATCCATCCTATTTTTCGTGTTTCTTGCTTAAAGAAAGTGCTCAACACTAAGTTCCAAACTATGACCATTCTACCTGATTTGGATGAAGAAGGTTCCATTTGGTTGTAGCCACAAGCAGTCTTGGACAACACGAGTATCATCTCTGCTAGCGCACCATCAAGGAAGTTTTAGTTCAGTGGAAGGACACATCAAGAAGATGCCACCTGGCAGTCGACTACCATTCTGCAACAATTTCCTCATCTCAAGCCTTGAGGATAATGTTGTTTTTAAGGGGGAGGGAATGTTAGGGACCTAACCTCCCTAACCCCTCATGTAGGTAGAATAATATATTTTCTATGTAATAAAGGTTCGTATAGCTTTCACTTCTAGAAAGATCTTCCTTTAGATTGTTCTTTTGGTAGATAGATTTAGTATAAATAGGAGTCAAGGGCATGAGACATATTTGTCTTGAGAATTATTGTAATCGAGCGTTGCTCTGCTAGAGGTTTCCCCCTTGAAGAGGAAAGTGAACATTGCTCCCATTTCAATAAAGGTATCATTTTGGTGTGTTATTCTCTATATTTTGTTGTTTCATTGGTAATTTATGTGATATTCTTGTTTCTTCTCAATATTACATAACCAAGTGCATAACATAAATGGAGCATAATGCATATATCTATTGATGTATGTTTCGCAATGAATGGAAGTGTCAAAATATTCATTGGATGTGATACTAGTGGTATGAGGATTACTTGGTGTGTCTAAGTTGATCACTTTCTTGGTGTGTATGAGTTGAGTATTATATGGCTTGGTGTGTCCAAGCTAAGATAGATAGATTTCTTGGTGTTTCTAAGTTGATAGCTTGCTTGGTGTATCCAAGCTAAATAAAGGATGACTTGGTGTGTCCAAGATTAGAACCAGATGGCCCTAGTTATGGTGTGTGCACATTACAAGGTTTGGTCTCTATGATGAATAGGTGAGTTCAAMTTAAATAGGACATTTGGATGTGCATCCTTGTGCTTGGTGCATAATTCAAATTGGCCATTCAATCTTGATTGAGAATGAGRRCAACYGATGCACGTCCATATGCCATAGTTGAGTTGAGTCTCTATAATGACCACCTATTTTATTTCCCTGAAGGGGAAGTTTTTTCACATGTATAAGGAGATTCTTTAACACTTGGAGGAGTGGGTCATGTGTTGGTTGAATGATCTGTCAATGAACCATATATTTCTTATGGACTATGGGTGATTTTATGGGACCAAAAACTTTTATACAATTTGTTTTGTGTTTCAGAACAAGGTAAGACTCAAGGGATAGGTGTCAAGCAAGAGTGGGTGCATATGTTGCACTAATTGGTTGTTTGAAGTGTTGATGGAATTGGTTTCACATTCAAGGGGAGTTCATCAAGAATTTGAATGAGCCATGTACCTAAAGGACTTCCTACTGGGCTCGTGATTACATTGGTTAGGTATCCATGTATTCTAGTGGATGGTTGTTCCTTTATATGGATGTTGAAAATTTGATAATGTTTGCATGATTGAGGTGTGAGATGCAAGTGCCATGTTGGAGCAAATATAGACTTTGTTGATCAAGAGGCTCGTGAAAGATGTTGATGAAGACCTAAGAACAAACATTGAGACAAGTACTCGTTAAGGGGAGTGTTGGAATTATTAACTCATGCTTATCTTATAGATTAATGTGTGATCCTTGATCATATGAGAAGGTTGTAATTGTTATTGTATTGTTAATTTTGAGGTAGAGTTTGTCTCTACATGAATAGTTTTCTTCTACGTTTGAAGAGGTTGTTAGATCTAGGTTGATATGAGAGATTTTCTCCAACTATTTGATTCCTATTTTGGTGTGTGGTTTAGATATTCTCTCAATATGTTGTTAGAGTGGTAAGATAGTGTGTCTATCTTGAGGAAATATAGGTAACATTGTTTGATGTTAATAGATCACTTAACATAGTTTTCAGTGTACATGGAAAAATGTTTACTCTCCAATTTCTCTATAATTTAATGTGTAAATTATTCGTCATAGAATAATTAGGTATCAAATACATTGAAAACTCCTCAATACATGTCACCAAAGCTTGTTAAAAAAAATAATAAATGTGACAAATTAATTCTAATTGTTGGAGTCGCCTTTTACATATGGTTGAAATATAATTCTTGAAATCAAAAAATTTACCCCGACAATAGTCCTAAATCATCATAGTCCCAACCACTAAGCAAGTCTATCATTGTTCTTTACCTCGCACTTTCGTGCTTCGGGAGTTAAAAGTTGCAAGGTTTCTAAACTCCGATATGCGAAGTCGCGAGACGGTTCCAAAAGTCACCCCGGTTAGTGTCAGGGGTAAGTATTTTAAACCATAGTCAAACACTGTCGGGTTTCGTGACTCGACAATCACTCTTCCAAAGAACTATACCTTCGTATCCCTGAGTCACGAAGTCGCGATATTCTTTAAACATGGATTAATTAAGCACTTAATGCAATTACATTTTTCAAACTAAATCACATCATCACGATTTCGGGTTTTGGGGGCTCAAAGGGAAGGGGTGTTTTCTCCCGATACGATGAACGTCGAAAAAGGAGATTAAAGACTAAAACAAGCCTAATTAAAGGAGCTAAGCCAGATCAATAAATGCATTAATACAAATTTAACACGCACCGTCTGTAGGGTAAATTTAAATGTTTTTTCATTGATTTGTGCTAGGACCCGCCATAAAATTATGGCATTTATTTGAAATACGACAAAGTGAGAGGTAAGGATATTGCTTTTACTGCTAAATCTTTCTTTAAAAATGATCTAACTATTTTGTTCACAAGGAAACTGGGGTTTTAAATGGTTAATATAAAGAGTTATTTCTTTCATTATTTCGAATTTCATTTATGTTTTGCGTAAAGAAGTTTTTTCATCAGGCTAACTTCTGTCTGTATCTACATTTTTACTACAGGAGAGATAAGTACATAGTCCTCTATCATGGATCCACGAAAAGCGTCCAAGGCGATTGTTGAGAGTTCAGGTTAGGGCACATATACTGTTTTCGATACTTCACCCTGAAGTATTGATACTGTCAAAACCTAGTCATACGTCTCTGACATTCTTCAGTCCGAATTGGTGGACTGCTCAGACGATTCCAGCAATAACGAGAAGGACGATTTGGCCGCCAAATACAAAATCGTCGTTCAAGCAGAGATGCACAAAATAGCGGCAAGGCCATGGCTCCTTCCCTATTATGATATGATCAGATGGGCACTAGATCATGTGGACATCCCGACCAAGACTATTATCAGCAAGCAAAATGTGACGATTGGGACTTTTCGACCAGAACATTTACAGGCAATGTATCAACTGTCACCCACGCCGAACTTCGTGTACAATGCCGAGTTTCTAGAAGATTTCAAGCGGAAGGAATGCCAACAATATGGCATAAAATTGTCTGATTTGATCAAAGATTGGGTCTCACACCCTGCAAAATTCAGGGTGGATGGTAACGAAGTTTATTCAATATCTTCCTTAGAACCACAATTTAGGTATATAGCAATGATGACCTGTAGGTTGTATGGGAAGGAAGACACCGCACACTTTTTCCTCCCGTGGGTGCCTCTGATTCACACAGTCGCTAAAGGTTTTTCCTTCGACTGGGCCAAATTGTTGTCAGACAGTCTAACCAGTCAGATTATTGAATATCGAGTGCAGAAGGTGAATGGGAAAGACGCCTCATTTTTCATGTCCTCCTACATCATGGACGTTGTTTTTTTCATGACGCCTTTCCCTCTAATGAGTTAGAGCTAGAATCCATTTGATGTTGAGCCTATCCATGTCTATCACTCAAAACTTTGGGAGGATAAGGCCATAGAATTCATATAAAAAGAATTCAATTGGGTAATGGTACCAATGCATGTCTCCATCTTCAGTAACCCACCGCCCAGGATTTTAGATAGCATCACCACCAACTTGAGTAGTGTGGCTGACTGGTATGTAGAAGCATAATTTTCATACATCAAGGTTTTCGGCGCCTTTGTGCCCCCGTATGTTCTACCACTATTTATACCAGATAGGCTGGTATGTCGCGAAATTGCTAGGCAAATCGTGATTGGTGGCATAAGAAAAGAGCTTAAAGGTTTTTCGAAGAAGGTATGGCCGCCCTTCCACATTCATTTGAATACATATTCTTTATTATATTTCGGACATGCAAAAGACGAGGCAACGACCTTATAGGATATTAAATTGGTCCACATTGAGTTCAAGAAGCACGACCCACACAAGGTCGTGGGTAATCACATGGTGAGTTGTGGCCTAAAACAATATGAACATGAGCATTCACCTCATGATGACATCTTCTGAGGAGAGAGATATTATGTCAAGGTCCTAAGTCGGATTCAAACCCCGTCGCTCAAGGAGATGGAAGATTTCTTCAAATTTCAGGAACACCGACGAAGCTGCCTTCCCCCAGTCTTATAGGGTAAGAATCCATCGACCGCAGATGTACAAAAAATGGAAGCCAAGGGCTCCAAAGATTCAAGACCTGACCAAGAGGAGAATCAGGAACAAAAAAATAAAACTGGCGGGCCGAAACAGGAAGCCGAGATCCCTAACCCTTCAAGCAAGCCAGCCTCAGAGGTTACCCTGGGGAAATCATCCAAGAAAATAGGCAGTACCATCACTTATGTCACTCACCTACAGTCCATGAAGGGGACCCCCAGTGACGGATGGATTTTAGGCGAAGAACTAACGCCCATTACTATAGAATAATTGCCTCCGAACGAATTTTTCCTCGATAAGAAGAGAAAGGTCGTTGTGAAGCAAGAGATTTACTGAGAAGCGGGCACGGTAGCCAAAAAATTCAAAATTCTAGTCGATGGAAAAGCCATGAAAAAGGAGGAATTCACAACTTAGATAGAAAAGACGTTGGGGGCTTTTGCTATAGCCAACCAATACTCTGTCAGATCCCTAAAAGAAAAATTAAAGCGGAAGAACCGCTTAATCAGAACTTTGGAAGCTAAGCTAGCTACAACAGAAGCTACTATCAGAGATTAGGTGAACACAGGTCTAGATCTAGTCAGGGTAGCCAATCGAAAAGAAATTGAGCGGCTCAAATTCAATCTCAAACAAACATAGCTGTCAGCCTAGAACAGTCAGTCATAGATAATCCAGCAAGAAGAATTGATAGGGCAGTTATAGGAAAAATTAAATTTCGTTGAGAGCTAGGTGATAGATATCGGGATATTCCAATCCCAAGCTATTGAAATATGAAAAAGAGTGTCAACATCTCAGCAAGATTTACTTGCTAAAGTGGAAACCATTCAAAACCACTGCCAGAACATTGATCAAGTGCTAGAAGACATCTCTTTGAGAGAAAGAGAAGATGGGGCGGCTCGGGTCGCTTTCCAAGAGGCTTTCATAGCCACGACAAAAAAGGAAATGGGCAATAGTTCCAAGATCTCCATCCCAGAGAAGACCGGAGGTAACATCTTGCTGAAGGTGTGGGAGCAAAACATATCAGAGAGAATAGAATGAGCTAAAGAGGTAAGAAACTCTTGTGAAGAAACCTTTAGCTTGATAGATGAAATTTTGTTGAGTCTCGATAATGGAAGCAACACTGGAACATTGGGCCAAATCGATATAGACAAGAACCTACTCAATATGAAGGAGAACGAGGAAAAAGAGCAGGCTGAAATATCACAGATCAACCAGATTGACATAGTCCAAGTGGATAAATGGTTGATAAAACCAAGTATACAGTTATGTTCTATCACCACTGAAGATAGACAAGTGGGAGGAAGGTTGCCACAGTTAGTGAAGGATTGTTACACTTTTGAGGCAAACCACCAAGCAGAGCCTTCCAGGTTGATAGCCCAGTTGGTAGAGAGGTGCGTCACTTGCACCAAGCAGGCGAAAGGATAGGGTTTTGGTACCAAATCATGACATGTGTCTGCCTTTTCTATTTTTAGAACCCGAAGAGTAAAGAAAGGAAGGTGTTCCACCCGCATGAAATATGACAAAGGAAAAGAAGAAAAACACTTGAACTTCCCATTTTGTAACTGAAAATTTCGTGAACGATTGAAATTCAAATGTTTAGAAGTTTGTATAAATAGGCATTTTGAAGAAAGAAACGAGGTTGGACCTTTTTTGGCTGATTGTAATAGAGACTTTTTCATTTGAAAATTAATACAAAGCAATCTGAATATTCTTGATTCTGTCAAGACTGAGTTATGAGTTTGTTTCCTCTGTTATCTTATATTCAATTTCATTTTGCATATAGATGTATGATGAATGCTTGACTACAATTTAGTATAACCTCTACTGTGGTGATCAACTTTTAGACGTCTAATCGTTTGTAGTTTTTCCTCTGTATCGACTATCAGTAGGTACAAGACCTATGAATTTTTTAGATCTTTATATTTTATGCTTCGTCAGATTTCTTCTTGTCTTTTTCTTCTTTTGTTTACAGGGTGAGATTCTCCCTTGATAGGAGCTTCGCATTATAGACAACTTAATGTTTTCTCACATTTCTCACATGATTTATTAAAATTTAACTCAGTTACGGGAAAGGGCCTTTGGTTTTCATTCTATCTGTGATTTCGGATTCAAGAGTACTCTTTTTACGATCCAAAAATTGAGGTAGCATCCTAAACCTTGAACTTTCCTTTAACTTTCCCTATTTCTCTATGACTGTTCCCATTGCCAGGTAGCCCAATATTGAACCCGGCTTGTCGGATCAAACCACCATCACTTTGAACCTTTTTGATACCATACTTAAAACAACCACCACCCAGGTAGAACTTGAACGTTCATGGGCCACCATTGAATGAGATATAAGTATCCAGGAACTTTTGGAAGCAAGACAGAGGCAACATAGAAATCAGCCTTAGCTTCCTTTCCCAAAGGTTGATCCTCCCCCCTTTTTATATTTCACACCACTTTTGGATGCCTATACCTTGTACTTTCTAGCCTTAAGTATAGACTCTGGAACAACACTAACCACCAAATTTGACGAGTGATTTGGATTTCAAATTCCAACCCTAATTGTGATGGTGGGGCATTGTTCATGCATATCAACTAAATAAACATGCACTTGATTTACGTCCCCGGTGAAAGAGAATGCGCTAATGAGGTTGAATTTATTTAGGATGTGTAACAACGCTTAGATAGATTAGTTATTTATTCGTTAACTAAATTTCTTCATTTTCAATTTTTTGGTTGGAATTTGGTAGACAAAAAATTCTTCAATCTTCTAATCAATATGTTAATTAAATTGTAATACAAACACTTTGACCATTTGGATTTTTTCGCAAGTCAAAAATTATATTTAGATTGTAATTTTGATCTGATGAAATTACTGGCGCATAAGATCCAAAATCCTACCATAAATGATGAAAAACAGAGTGATTTAGTTCGTAATTAGCCCATGACAATTTAACGACACACCGTAAAAGTGATTTGAGAAGTGCACGGTCTTTAAGTCTAAATGTAAGTGTCCTCCTTTTGTTTGTGAAGAAATGGACCAATAAAATATATTTGCTCCTTAGATTCTCTGCCAGGAGAGCACGTCGCGTCCATTGAAAGCAATGGGATTCTTAACACACACCATGCCACATGCACTGGTAGCCTTGTATAATGTTAACATGTAATAAGGCTTTTAACAATTATAGTGCCCAACTTAATCAACTAGGCAACTTGATTAAACTATATAGTTAGTGTGAATAAGATAATTGAATGAGAATAAACATTGCAACGACAAGCATGAGCTTTACTTGATTTGTGATGGAAGTGTCATCTCAAATTATAAATTATAAGTTCCATGGATGATAGGGTTATTGATGGATGGAATAGATGTTACAATCTCTTTAATATTTGGTTGTAAAATGCACTTCACTTCTTTCCGTGTAATTAGATAATGATCTCTTTGACATGACTAGCCATTAAATGCTTAAACTTAATTAATGCTTATTATTTTGGGGGATTTTTTTTAAGTATTGGTGAGAGATAATTATATCTATGAAAATTAATATTTTTTTATGGTAATTATGTAATTATCATTTGAGAAATTTTGAATATCATTGGAAGGGATCTTGAATTTCTTAAAATGAAATTCATTTTTTTACAAATTATTTTTTGAGGAGGTTGTAATTAAAGGAAAAGAAGGTAATATTGTGTTAGTTGAATGGAATTAGAAGTAGTGATTCTTTGTGTTTGTTTTAAGTGTACACTTTTGTGTAAATATTTTGGAAAGTGTTATATCATTTTGGCAATATTTATGAATCAAACATTTCGTGTATAGAAGCATGCTTTGTTGGAGATATTACACACTCACCTAATATTTATTTTCCTAGGTTGATTAGTCTATGTTGAGGGCACCTCTAATTAGAGATATTCTCCCTTAGATGAGAATATTTTCACCTAGATGAGGGTGTCACATCCTCTTGAGTCTTGAGTCAGTTACACCTTGGTTAGACTAGAGAAGTGGAGTTTTTCATGACAACCTCGATATTATCACCAAGTGTTACATGCATACCTTGGTATCATCACCATGAGGATGCACTTACCTTGAAATCATCACCAAGAAGGTGCCACACATGTGCATGAATGATTCTCTCCTCACTCCATAGTGATTAGTCAGTTAACTAATGACCGTATGGTCAATTAACTAGGACTAGGTGGAATTTCACTCCAAAGTATGTATGTGAGTGTCTAGATCTCTCTAGCTCACCACTATGGCGAATTAGTTTACTCATGTAGAGTATATCAAGTGTATTTTACCATTCAATTAATACAATTATTTCATTCTACTCTCTTCTCTTTTCTCTCGCAAGCTTCGTGTGTTCATTTTCTACTAGCTAGGTGAATTGTGAAAACATCACATGGTATCAGAGCCTTGATTGCTAGGAGAAATAAAATAAGGATTTCTATTTGTAGGTATAGGAGGAAGATGCAGTTAGAAAAGATGGATTACTCACCAACAATACTTCTCATGCCTCATAACTACTTTGAGTGGAAGCTGAAGATTTTTCATCAGCTAAGATGTAGGCTTATATCAGATTACTATGGCAATAGAGATTGAGCCAACTTCTATTGTCCAGAAGAACGAATCTCAACCACATGGATGAGGCTTACAGGCTCCTATGTGTGTCTATGTCCCCCTAGATTTTGTTTCACATTGAAGCTTGTACTGGAACAAATGAGATTTGGACAAAGTTGGAGGATCTATTTGGAAAACAAGACAAAATAAGAGACCATATGCTTGAGGTCGAGCTAAATCCTTAGATTCGAGGAATTTTGATAACATCCAGGACTTGTTTATGAAGTTCAAGTCCCTCCTCCTTCATCTAAAGGGATGTGGTGTTGGTAAATCAACTCAAGAAACCCAGTTTATCCTTGGAAGGGAAATCCAAATGTGATTATTGCAACTATGGTTATCATCCTTAGTCTGCATGCATGAAGAAACAGATTGGTCAAATGGCACAGATTCTTCAGAAGAACAACCTTGGGGATCACATTCATGAAGCTACCAAGAAGAAGTTGAAATATCAATCCAAACGAGGTAACTCTCATGCATTGATTTCCATTAACTCTTCTCCTGATGCATGGATCTTAGATTCAGGCGCATCCCACCATATGACAGTAACAAAAAATGTTTTATCTTATATTTCTGCACACACAGGTCCTCCCATCCTCATAGGATATGATACCCTAGTTGAGGTCAATGGCCAAGGGAGAGTAGAACTCCAACACTACATTTTTGAGAACATCTTGCATGTTCCAAAACTCTCCATGAATCTGATCTTTGTTTATCAGATAATGCATTTTGGTACAGGAAAAAGGGTGGAGTTCACACCTGATTCCGTAACCATATTTGATACGCATGATAACTCCACAATTTTTGTTGGTTGGGTAAACCACCAATCGTGTTTGTATTTTTGATATTGAGAGGGGGGTGAATATGTATCAAGTACAATTTAGCACTTCTTACAACTTTATGTTTCAATCGAATAATGTATTTAATATACAATAGGAGCAGAAGAAGAAATACACAATGCACAATAGATTTACGTGAAAATCCATGGAATGTTTTTCTTATATAATAAAAATATTACATTCAAAGGAAGCTACAACTTCCAAGATTTTCCAGCACCAACACCCTAGTTTACAAGCTCCAACCTGAAGGAAGCTACAACTCCCTATGTTATCCAGCTCCAACTAGAAGGAGGCTCCAACCCCCTTTCCATGCCCCTTCCTTCCACCCTTAAATATGTATATAAAATAATCAACCTATCATAGCCAAGTTCCAAGACTCCCCTGTTCTACTATAGACTCACCTAAACATATTGTTGATGTTACTTGTCAGCTTGTACCTACCCAAAACATAGATATGTGATTTTCTCTACTATCAACCTGCGGACATCTGCGCTTTGGTCCACTATGACCCGCGGATATTCAGACCTTGCTCCACTGCGACCCATGGATGACCTACATGTCAACTTTTACCTACCCAAAACACAGATTTGTGTTTTTGTCTATTGTCAAAGTGTGGGCATACGCACTTTGCTCCACTGCACCCTGCAGATGAACTCAAAAAACTCCTTTCTCTCCTTGACCTCCTTTCTCCTAAGCCATATTTTCTTTGTTGAGCTGGTCAATCCTCCTAGCACAAGTGTAAACCCATTTATGCTAGATCCATACACAAACACACACTTGTTTGCATGAACAAATGATAGGTTCTTGATGTCTATTTATACTTTTCCAAGTGCCTCCTTTATTTGACTCTAGGGCCGACCTGTAACTTTTTGTTGAAATTTTTTTTTCTCCTTTAATTAATTTTGGGGCCGACCTGTAACTTCGTGTCCATACTTTGGGGCTTCATGACCACACCTCTGGGGATTCTTGTATAATTCTTCAAAGCATCTTCCTGTGAGGGCCATGCTTAAAGCTACATGATAAGGGGACCACTTTGGAGACTTCTTCAAATACACTTATCACTTTTAGGGTCTTCTAAACTTATTCTAGAGTTGACATCAATGAAAACCAATTTTCCAACAATATCCCCCTTTGGAATTGATGGCAACACTCATACTCTTCCTGTGAACATTTCTTCCCCTATCACCATGCTCCTGATTTTTCTCTCCCCCTTTGACATCAATGGAAAAGGGTGACTCTTCTCTTTGGGGTTGCTCCACCTAAACTCGTGGTGCTCAATATTACTTCTCCTTCCTTTTATATCTTCTTATCCTTTCCTTCTTTGGATCTCTTTTGTGTGACTTCAATTTTCTTTCTTTCCTATTTGTCTAGGATGTATATGTTATTTGGTCTTCTTGTTGTTGTTGCAACCAATCTGCCTGATTCTTCTTCTCTGATTTCACATCTTCGAGATTCAAACATAATATTGTATCCTTGATCACATATTTCACTGACACTACGGAGATTATTCTTCAATTTTTCAACCAATAATCCATTTTCTGATTTTACATTTTCACTTCCAAGACTCACTACACCTTTTCCAAGTATTTTGATAGAGGAGTCATTTCCAAATGCCACTTTGCCACTTTTTTCTTTCTTTAGGTTGATGAATTTGTTTTTTTCCCCATCCATGTGTGTTGAGCACCCACTATCTATGTGCCATTCATCTTATTTATCTTTAGCAATCAGTGCTAATCGACAATTTTCCTTGTTTGGATTCTCTTTCCTTTTCCATATTGTGCTAGGCATAGGAGGATCTTCTTTCGTATCTCTACAATCTGGTGCTTTGTGACCAAGATTATTGCATTTGTAGCATACATATTTTTATCCATTAGTGGATCAAATGGATTTTAATATATTTTTATATATCCATAAGCATTTCCATATCTACTGTTTACATGATTGTCCCTTTCATATCCATAATCATTTATATTTCTCATATAGTTGTTTCTTGCATTGATTTTACAGTGAATTGATTTGTGTCCAAAGTTTCTACAAGTATAACAATAACCAAGAAAAATATTCTCACACATGGTAGGGAAGGACCTTGGTGTCTCACCCCTTATGAATTTTGATCTTTTGTTCTAGCTGGAGGTGTCATGTTCCTACTATTCTTCAACCCCCTTTTGATTGTTGATGCCACTTCTTAAGGTATTTGCATAGTTTTTAGAATTTCCTTCATCTTTCTTGTCCTGTTTATCTGTGTTTGTTGTGTTCAAACCAATATTGTATCTAAGTCCTGTATTATCGGTAGGTGATCTCTGATTGCTAAGAATTTCATCTAAATTTTCAATACTTCATTTAAATTTCTCCAATTTTTCCATTGCCAATGTTATCTCCTTTCTTGTGTGATCCAATTATGCTTTAAATTTCTCATAATATTCAATCTTCATATCTAACTGATCCTTCAAGCTATTAATTGTATTTTAAATCTCATGATTATCTTCTTTGCAACTATTCAATTCATTTTTTAATTCTCTATTTTTGTTTCTGAGCTTGTTATTTTCTTTTTCATCATGATTCAATTTTTCCATATTCTCATCATCTTCATGTTCACTTTTTGTGAAGGCTTTGCCTCCCCAGAAAGGCTCTATTTTTGTTTCTTCGGTCTCTTCATTAGACTCTTTTCCAGAATAAATTGCATGGTCATCATTCTGAGTTTCTTGAGTTATGAATAGAACTTCCCTTGCATCCCTTTCTTCTCCATCTCTTTCATTTGAAGAACAATTGTCCTCCTTGGAGTCTTTTTCTTGTGGAAGATTTTATTTTCTTCAAAAGGACATTTCTTAGCATAGTGTCTTATTCTACCACAATTGAAGCATTTAAAAGGTAACTTACCTTTTTATTTGTCGGTTCCCCTCTTGAGCTTCCTCACGAAATGTGTTTCTTCTTCATCTGATTCACAACCTGAATTTTCTTCTACCTTTTGTTCTTTGTTCCTTGTTTTCGTGGCTTTAAAATATGCTTCTCTGTTAGGATGCCCATTTTATGTCTTTGTTCTCATTTCATATGCTATGAGGATCCCATGTAGCTCACCCATTGCCATTTTGGTCAAATCCCTAGTTTCTTCAATGGTCGAGACCTTGGAATCATATCTAAAAGGAAGTGATCTCAACACTTTATGTACAACGAAGGATTCTTTGAATTCTTCTCCTAATCTTATGATGCCATTGACAACTTCATCTACTATGAGTAAATAGGTTGCAATATCTTCTTTTTTATCCATTTTCATATTTTCAAACTATGCTTTGTGTTGTTGGAGCTTGACCTCCTTGACTTTAGGATTGTCTTCATAAATGTTTGTAAGTTTGTCCCAAACCTCTTTAGTTGTGTTTCAACCCATCACCTTACTAGAAAAATTCGGTGTCAATCCACTCATGATAACATGCCTAGCCTTTGAATTACATCTCATTAATTTATTCTCATCTCGATCGGTTGGAGTGTTTTCATATCTTTATATCCATTGACAATTGGGAGCCAAATATTTACTCCTAAATCTATCAAGTAAGTTTGCATTAGGTTTCTCCAGTATGCATAATTCTTTCCATCAAATGGTGGAATTCCATTTGGAATGTGGCCTTCCATTTTTTCTCATGATCTTCCTTCTAGTGATTAGATTTTTTTGAAGGTAACCTTCTCTGATACCAATTGTTGATACTAAGGGGGGGAGTGAATCAATATCAAGTGCAATTTAGAACTTTTTACAACTCTGCTTTTCAATCAAATAATGTATCTAATATAAAATAGGAGAAGAATAAAAAATACACAGTGCACAATAGACTTACGTGGAAATCCATGGAATGGTTTTATTATATAATAAAAAGATTACATTCAAAGGAAGCTACAACTTCTAATATGTTCCAGCACCAACTAGAAGAAGGCACCAACCCCCTAGTTTACCTAGCTCCAACTAGAAGGAGGCTCCCCTTTCCTTGCCCCTTCCTTACACCCTTAAATATGGATACAAAAGAATCAACCAGTCATAGCCAAGTTCCAAGACTCCCTTGGTCTACTATAGATTCACCTAAACAAATTGTCGATGCCACTTATCATCTTGTACCTACCTAAAACATAGATCCGCGCTTTACTCTTGATCCAGGTGGAAATATTTGGCCACCCACCTATTCCACTGGCTCAAAACAAGGTTTCCACCTTGGCAATTTTTCTACATCTTTTCGGGTCCTAAAATTTCAGGGTCGTTTTGAGTCCCTAAACATCGTTTTATGGGCCCACCATTGTCACACTATAGGATTTGGCCAAAGTGTGATGTAAAAATTTTTATTACTCGGATAGACCTTTCAAACAAAGCTATTGTGTGCCCGAAACAGAGATCATATGAAAAATTTACACCCTTGGGAAGTTGACGTACCGACTACCCCCATCGGGGCACACAAACCTTTTGGCGTTTCATCTTCCAGAGTTAGGGTTTTTCATATTATTTATGATAAAAACATATTCTATAGCCTCACTGTAATAATCATCATCTTCTTGCGAACGAGCATAGTCATCACATCTCTTCTTAGAGATAAGCTACCACCTTTCTAGCAAGTCATTCACTCTATAATTTTACTGTTTCTGTACATTCTCTCATTAATAAAAAAATGTGCATTAATGTATCTCTATGTTTATTTCACTATTTATGTTCATCTTGCAATATCTATGTATATTTCATTATTATATCATTGCCTTCATTTCCTTCTCAAAATAATCTGGATCAATGGTATCAAAGCAGGCTACTCCTTTTCATTTCCTATGCATGTCCTCGATGAGGTCATAATATAGAGAGTTGGGTATCGAGCTAGTTTCCCTTGAGGATAAATTCTCTCTCCAACCCAAGCAGCCTCCCATGGTAGAATAGAAGAGGAACGAGGGAGAAAAATATCCAATCAAGTTGTTGCTTGTGGAATCCCTCACACAACAAAGGAACAAGATGTTGGAGAATTGTTTCCAAATCCTTCAACGATTATCGACAATAATAGGTGCATCCTCATAAAGTAGTCTCTTTGGAGACACTACTATATTAAAGGTACAAGTTAATATTGATATTCCCATATTCGAATGTCATATCAATGCGGATTCTTTGGAAAAATGGTTAAATTTTCCAGAAGGTTATTTCTATGTTCACAATTTTTCCAATAGAGAAAATATCACCTTTACACTCCTCCCCCATGTCAAACATTGGTGGGAAAATTACTTGGAGCAAAATTCCATAGAGTCTGGAATATTTGGAGTCGATCCCACTTGGGATTTTTTTATGGATGCGGTCAAGGATCAATATTACCCTGTGCGAAACTATGATGACCAGTACATGAGATGGACCATGATGCATAAAAAGTGGTGTCAAAGAGTGTCGGAGTTCACAAATACCTTCCATACCTTGCACACCACGATGGGTATAAATGACTCTAAGCGGCATCTGGTTCTGAAATAATGTGACTCTCTACACAGGTACATCCAAACCGAAATGGATTTTCTAGACATCTCATTACTGGGAGCCGCTTATAGATATGTTGTCAAAATCGAGAAAAACTTCAAGCAACAGAACAAATAGGAATTTGGATTTGCAAATCTGCACGAACCAAAGTATAGTAAAGGTAGACCTAACTCACAGAATATCCAACCTCAAGGAAACCATTCCAATCCACAGGAAAAGAAGAGAAATGGGAAGACAAAGAAGGACACTTAGAAGTGGTGTGACTTCCACAAAATCCCTTGGCACAACACTGATGAATGTCGCTCGAAACAGTCATTGGTGGTTGAGCTCAAAGAAATAGAGTTGAGGCCTGAATCAGACTTTGATTTAGAAAACAATAAAAGGATACAGATAATTGATGCAGAGCACATTTCTACTATTGTGACTGCAACAATCCAACCAGAAGAACTAGAGGATCCTAAGGAGGGGGAGCATATTTTCCATTCACATGTTTGGGTGAAGGGGACCCCGTTGCATTTTAATGTTGATATCAAAAGCTATAAGAACCCCATATTAGCATAGGTCATCAAGCATTTGGATTTTCCAACAACACCAAACCTGCAACCATACAACATCTGATGGCTTCACTAGGGACGATATCTTTGTGTCGGCCAACAATGTCAGTTATCATACAACATCAAGCCCTTAAAATATGAGGTATTGTGTGATGTTTCCCCACTGGAAGTATTTGTTGTTATGTTAGGCCATCCATATATGTGGAGATGTCATTTTTTTTATGAGTCTCAACCCTGTAGCATCATTTTTACTTTGGGGGGTTAGTCCTACAGGATACCAAAGATAGTTCCAACTACTATCTTGACAAAACAATTCCACAAAGTAATCTCTCATACTGCACAATTTAGCCTCTTCACAATCTGTTCAGGAGAGAAGGAAACTACAACCACTGCATCCTTGGCCTAATACCCTTCTATCTAGTATAAGAATATCAACAAGATAGTATAAGACCACCAAGATATTCCTACTTCACCTACCGGGGTGCCTCCACATTTCCCATTCAAACCAAGTTATGAAAAATCCCTTCATGTTCTACATTTTCACCTTCACCGATAGAGTCCTCCCATACTCAGGAATATTATGCAGTCGGATTGGTTAAATAGATCCAACCCCTCAAACAACAGGTTCATAAAATCCTTCAAAAATCTAAGCATGGCATCTTCTCCTACAAGGAAAAGAACTCACCAAGGTTTAGATTCAGTAAAATATTACCCATGGACCTAATGCAATGGAGTGCATTGCTTCCTAATGGGGGAGGATTGATCTAGGTGGAAATTGATGGCCACCAATCTATTCCACTGGCTCAAAACAAGGTTTTCCACCTTGACAGTTTTTCTACAGCTTTTCGGGCCCTAAACTTCTGGGTCTTTTTGAGGCCCTAAATAACATTTTATGTGTAGTCCTTGAATAGACCTTTCAAATGGGTTATCTTTCATCCCAAACGAATATTGTATGCAAAAGTTACGCCTTTGGGAAGTTGACGTACGAACTACCCCCATCGAGGCCTGCAAACCTTTTGGCATTTCATCTTCCAGGGTTAGGGTTTTGGATTTTCTTTATGATAAAAAGGCCTCTAGAGACTCAGTGTCATCTTCTTTTGAATGAGCATAGTCATCACATCTCTTCTCAGAGATAAGCTGCCACCATTCTAGAGAGTCATTCACTCTATAATTTTATAGTTTATGTACATTCTCTCATAAATAAAAAGTGTGCATTATTGTACCTCTATGTTTATTGCAATATTTCTGTATATTTCATTGTTATATCTCTACCTTAATTTCATTCTCAAAATAATCCGGATCAATGGTATCACAACAAGATACTCATTTTTGTTTCTTGTGCATGTCCCTGATGATGTCAAGATATAGAGAGTTGGGTCTCAAGCTAGTTTCCCTTGAGGATAACCACTCTCGATATCCCAAGCGACCTCCCATGGTGGAAGAGAAGAGGAATGAGGGAGAAGAGAATCCCATCAATTTGTTTCTCACGGAATCCCTCATGCAACAGAGGAATGATATGTTGGATAATTTTTCCCAAATCCTTCAACGAATGCCGACAATAACAAGCATGTCTTCATCAAGCAGTCACTTTGGATATGCTACTCCATTCAAGGTAAAATTTAATTTTGATATTCCCGTATTCGAAGGTCATATCAATGAGGATTCTTTGGAAAAATGGTTAAATTTTCCATAAGGTTATTTCTCTGTTCACAATTTTTCCAACAGAGAAAAGATCACCTTTGCACTCCTCAAGGCTCTCCCCCATGTCAAGCATTGGTGGGAAAATTATTGGGATAAAAATCCCATATGGGAGTCTGGAATATTTGGGGTCGAGCCCATTTGGGATTTTTTTACGGATGTGGTCAAGGAGCAATATTACCCTGTGAGAAACTATGATGACCAATACATGAGATGGACCATGCTGCATCAAAAGCGAGACCAAACAGTGTCAAAGTTCACAAATACCTTCCATAACTTGCGCACCAGGTTGTATATCAAAGACTCTGAGTGTCATCTAGATCTGAAATATCGTGGGTCTCTACATAGGTACATCCAAATTGAAATGGAGTTTCTAGACATCTCATCATTAGGAGTCACTTATAGATATGTTGTTGAAATTGAGAAGAAATTCAAACAACAAAACAAGGGAGAATTTGTATATGAAAATCCGCAACAACCAAAGTATCGTAAAGGAATCCCTAAATCATAGAATAGACAACCTCAAGACAACCAGTCCAATCCATAGGAAAATAAGACCAATGGGAAGACGGAGAAGGACACTAGGAAGTGGTGTGACTTCCAAAAAATCCCTTGGCACAACACTAATGAATGTCACTCGAAACAATCATTGGTGTTCAAGCTCAAAGAAACAAAGTTGATCCCCAACTTAGACTCTGATTCATACAACAATAAAAGGAGATAGATAATCGATGTAGAACCCACTATTAATGTCATGACCACAACAATCCAACTAGAAGAACCAGAGGATATTAAGGAGGGGAAGCACCTTTTCCATTCACATATGTGGGTGAAGGGGACCCCGCTACATTTTATTATTGATAGTAGAAGCCAGAAGAACCTCATATTAGAATAGGTCTTCAAGTAGTTGGATTTGATGAAAACACCACACATGTATCAATACAACATATAATGGCTTCACCAGGGACGATATCTTTGTGTCATCCAACAATGTCAGTTGTCATACGACATTAGGCCCTTCAAGGATGAGGTACTATGTGATGTTTTCCCACTGGAAGTCTATGATGTTTTGTTAGGCTAGCCATATTTTTGGAGGATTCATGTTGTTTATGAGTCTCAATATTGTGGCATCATTATTACTCTGGGGTGTCATTCCTACAGGATACCAGAAGTAGTTATGACTACTATGCCAACTAAATAGTGTTGCAAAGTCATCTCTCATACCACAAAATTTAACCTCTTCACAATATTTTTAGAAGAGAAGAACACTGCAACCACTGCAGCCTCATCCCAATACCCTTCTATCTAGTAGAAGTAGATCCGAAATATTGTATAAGAGCACCAATATATTCCTACTGCACCTACAGGGGTGCCTCAACTCTTCCCAATCAAACCAAGTTATGACAAATCCCTTAATGTTCTTCATATTGCACCTTCATTGACAGAGTCCTCCAACACTCAGGTAGATTATGCAATCAGATTGGTTAAACAGATCCAACCCCTCCAACAACAAGTTCATAATATCCTTCAACAAGCTAAGCAGGGAAACTTCTCCAGCAAGACAAGCAACTCACCAAGGTTCAAATTCAGTAAAAGATTTCTTGGGGACTTGACACAACATAGATCATTTCTTCCTAACAGGGGAGGATTGATCCAGGTGGAAATCAGTGGCCAACCACCTATTCCACTAACTCAAAACAAGGGTTTCCACCTTGGTAGTTTTTTCTACATTTTTTCAGGTCCTAAACTTCTGGGGTCGTTTTAATGCCCTAAACAATGTTTTCTAGGACCGCCACATTCACACTATAGGATTTATCTAGAGTGTGATGCCAAAATGTGTAGTCTTTGGGTATACCTTTCAAAAGATCTTTCATGTGCCCCAAAGATAGATCGTATGAAAAATTTACTCCCTTGGGAAGTTGGCGTACCAACTACCCCCATCGGGGTCCGCAAACATTTTGGTGTTTCATCTTCCGAGGTTAGGGTTTCAGATTTTATTTATGATAAAAAGGACTCTAGAGCCTCATTTTAATCATCATCATCTTCTTGTGAATGAGTGTATCCATCACATCTCTTCTCAGAGATAAGAAGCCACCATTTTAGTGAGTCAATCACTCTGTAATTTATTTTTTTTGTACATTCTCTCAATAATAAAAATTGTGCATTACTGTATCTTTGTGTTTATTGCACTAGTTTTGTGTATCTCGCAATATCTATGTATATTTTATTTTTTTATCTCCGCCTTCATTTCGTTCTCAAAATAATCTGGATAAGTGGTATCAAAGCAGGCTACTCCTTTTCATTTCTTGTGCATTTCCCTGACGAGATCGGGATATAGAGAGTTGGGTCTTGAGCTAATTTCCCTTGAGGATAATGTCTCTCGCTTTCCCAATCAAACTCCCATGACAGAAGAGAAGAGGAACAAGGGAGAAAAATATCCCATCAAGCCATTGCTCACAAAATCTCTTGCACAACAGAGGAACGAGATGTTGGAGAATTTTTCTTAAATCCTTCAACGATTGCCAATAATAAATTACTCATCTTTGTCAAGCAGTCTCTTTGGAGATGCTAATCCATTCAAGATACAAGTTAATTTTGATATTCCTATATTCGAAGGTCAGATCGATGCGGATGATTTGGAAAAATGTTTAAATTTTCTAGAAGGTTATTTCTCTGTTCACAATTTTTCCGACAGAGAAAAGATCACCTTTGTGCTCCTCAAGGCTCTCCCCCATGTCAAACATTTGTGGAAAAATTTCTAGGAGAAAAATTCCATAGAGGATTCTAGAATATTTGGGGACGATCCCACTTGGGATTTATTTATGGATGCAATCAAAGATAAATATAACCTTGTGGGAAACTATGATGACTAGTACATGATATGGTACATAGATACATCAAAAGAGGGAGCAAACAATGTCATAGTTCACAAATACCTTCCATACCTTTCGCACCAATATGGGTATCAAAGGATCTGAGAAAAATATGGTTACGAAATATCACAGGGCTCTACAGAGGTACATCCAAACCGAAATGGAGTTTATTTACATCTCATCACTAAGAGTCGCTTATAGATATGTTGTTAAAATCGAGCAGAAATTCAAACAACAGAACAAGTGGGAATTTGGATCTGCAAATCCGCAACAACCAAAGTATGGTAAAGGAAGACCCAAATCATATAATACCCAACCTCAAGACAACCATTCCAAGCCCCATGAAAATAATAGCAATGGGAAGATGAAGAAGGACAATGGGAAGTGGTGTGACTTCCACAAAATCCCTTGGCACAACACTGATGAATGTCGCTCAAAACAATCATTTTTGGTTGATCTCAAAGAAATAGAGTCGAGCCCCATTTGAGACTCTGATTTATACAACAATAAAAGGAGACAAATAATTGACGCATAACCCACCACTACTATCATGACCGAAATAGTAACACTAGAGGATCCTGAGGAGAGGGAGCACCTTTTCCATTCACAAATGTGGGTAAACGGGACCCCACTGCATTTTATTGTTGATAATGGAAGCCAGAAGAACCCCATCTCAGAAAATGTCATCAAGCAGTTGGATTTTCCAATAACACCACACTCTCATCCATACAACATCGGATGGCTTCGCCAGGGATGAGATCTCCATGACATCCAGTAGTTTAGCCTATCATACGACATCAATCCCTTCAAGGATGACATACTGTATGATGTTTCCCCACTGGAAGATTGTGATGTTCTGTTAGGAAAACCATATATTTGGATGTGTCATGTTGTTTATGAGTCTCGACCCCATAGATTCATTGTTACTATGGAGGGTCATTCCTACATGATACTAGAGGTAGTTATGACTATTGTTTCGAAAAAAAAAGTGTTACAAAGTCATCTCTCATACTGCAAAATTTATCCTGTTCACAATTTTTTTATCAGAGAAGGACACTACAACCACTACAGCCTCGGCCCAATACCTTTCTATCCAGTAGAAGCATATAAAAAATATTGTAGAAGAGCATAAAGATATTCCTACTGCACCTACGAGGGTGCCTCCACACTACCCAGTCAAACCAAGTTATGACAAATCCCTTCATGTTATTCATGTTGCACCTTCATCGACAAATTCCTCCCACACTCAGGAATATTATGCAATTGGATTGGTTAAACAAATCCAACCCCTCCAACAACAGGTTCATAACAGCCTTCAACAAGCTAAGCAGGGAAGATTTTCCAGCAAGGAAAACAACTCACCAAGGTCCAAATTAAGAAAAATCTTTCCCAAGGACCTGATGCAATGGATACCATTGCTTCCTAATGGGGTAGGATTGATACAATATAAAATCAGTGGCCACCCACCTATTCCACTAGATCAAAACAAGGGTTTCCACCTTGACAATTTTCTACATCTTTTCGAGTCCTAAACTTCTAGGGTCGTTTTGAGGCCCTAAACAACATTTTCTAGGCCCGCCACAGTCACGCTATAGGCTTTGGCCAAAGTGTTATGCCAAAATATGTAGTCCTCGGATATACCTTTCAAACAAGATATCGTGTGCCCAAAATTGAGATCGTATGCAAACGTTATGCCCCACGGGAAGTTGACGTACCAACTATCCCCATCGGGGCCCGCAAACCTTTTGGTGTTTCATCTTCCGGGGTTAGGGTTTTGGATTTTATTTATGATAAAAAGGCCTCTAGAGCCTTATTTTAATCATCATCATATTCTTTCCAATAAGCGTAGCCATCACATCTCTTCTCATAGATAAGTTGCCACCATTCTAGCAAGTCATTCACTCTGCAATTTTACAGTTTCTATACATTCCCTCATTAAAACAAATTGTGAATTATTATGTCTCTATGTTTATTGCCCTATTTCTATGTATCTCACAATATCTCTATATATTTCATTTTTATATCGCATCCTTCATTTCGCTCTCAAAATATTCTAGATCAGTGGTATCAGAGGAGGCTACTCCTTTTCATTTCTTGTGCATGTCCCTGCCGAGGTCAGGATATAGAGATTTGTGTCTCGAGATATATTCCCTTGAGAATAACCTCTCTCGCCATCCCAAGTGGCCTCCCATGGTGGAAGAGAAGAGGAATGAGGGAGAAGAAGATCCCATCAAGTTGTTTCTAGAAGAATCCCTCGTGCAACAGAGGAACGAGATGTTGGAGAATTTTTCCCAAGTCCTTCAACGGTTGCCAGCAATAACAAGTACATCTTCGTCAAGTAGTCGCTTTGGACATACTACTTCATTAAAGGTACAAGTTAATTTTGATATTCCCATATTTGAAGGTCCGATCGATGCAGATTCTTTGGAAAAATGGTTAAATTTGCTAGAAGGTTATTTCTTTGTTCACAATTTTTCCAACATAGGGGGGTGAATCAGTGACACAATAATTTTATCATTTTCTTTTATTTATGAAAATAGAATTTTGACACAATATTTTATCATGGAACCCAATTGGGAAAAACCACAAACGCTTTACTATTAACTGAAAAATTTGTTTTACATGTTACATAGAAGGAACATATTCTTCCTTTTCAATCAACACCAACTGATCATGATGCACCCATATCCTTGTTCACTAGAACTAACTGGTAGGAGTCTACGAACCCCTATTTAGTCAGCTACAACTGACAAGGAAGCACCAACTCCCTCTGCAGGCACCAACCTACCCTTGCACCACCCAACAACCCTTATTTTCTGAATATGGAAAAAACTTTTGTATCAAGTATTTACTGCATCTTTCTCTGCTCCTCTGATTTAATATATCTTCTGATTTGAACTACAGAAACACTTCTCACCACTCTTTCTCGTTTATATATTCTTCACAATGGCATGAGTGTTATACATTGTGTCCCTTTATTTGGACCATCACACCTCTTCATTTAACTTAACCATAATCATTGTTTTAACATTTTTATTGTGAAGGATTTTTCATAAATTTATCACAGTTATGGATCAATTTCGTCCTTTTAACTTGATACCAAATCTATGCATTTATTTGTAGAAATCGAGTTCTGCAAAGGCACTTCCTTCAAACCATTACATGTGACTGAGTGATACAAAACCACAGGCTTATAAATTTAGTGACGTATTATATCTTGCCTTTTTAATCTCTTATTCCATATGACCAATGGTGGTGACCAGACGCTAGGCCAAACGAGTGCTTGAGTGCTTATCAAATCAAGGATCATGATTTAATCCCCTGATGATATGGATGACAGTCAAGACTTTGGGACTTCGTCGAACAGATCGGATGGTTCACATTTATTTCCCATAACCAGATCAATGGTCATGTTCGATCCTTACACTTATCCTTTCATTTATTAATACGATGGTTGGGACTTAATCAAACATTTAGATGGATGGCCACCATTTACTTTGGGACTTCGTATATTATACTTACACTATCCTTCCACTGTAATATGATCAACGGTTGAGAATACACCCAAAATTATCTTCAGATTAGACGAATTGTGTCCACTTCGAGACTTCAGCATTCGATACTTCAGGACTTAGGGCATCTGCTAGTGGTGAAACTCCTGAAGTAAAACTCCCAGAGTGACGTAACTTGCTTACGTCACTTGATGACATGGCATGAGCCGAGTGTATATCACGTGTCACTCTGATTCTTGATTTTCTCGTACTTGAAATGTTGATTTCAACTTGACACTTGTCATTATCTGACTGTGCCACGTGTCCTTGCTTACATGGTCTGTCAATGTGGTTTGTCACATGTCCTTGCTGACAGGGTCTGCTAACATAGATCTCCCGATGTGACACATATTCATTTCCTTGATCTAACGGTCATTATAGCATCCAAAGGGTATCTTAGATCGACAGTTGAGAGTGACTTCAGAATTTTGGATTTTGAGACTTTGGGTATTTCGACATCTCAATTTCACAAATATTTCGAAGTGATATTCCCAAAGCATAACCTCCTCACATATTTAGACCTGAAGTGAATTATGTTCATTTGATCAAGATCTTAGATTGATGGCTCGATATTTCTACGATGCTTCTTTGCCTTGGTTTAAGTCTAACAACCCTCCATCTTTTCTTATCCTATCCTTCCACTTAAAGTGATCCGACAGCTAACAGATATTTGGATAATCAAATTCTCAATCATTTTTCCCCGCTTATATTATCCTTCCATTTAAGGTGATCCAACGGTCATGAAGACTCTCGAAGCAGATTAACGATCAAGGATGATTTCATAACCACAACTTGCGAGTGATTTAACTCATCACCCAAACTCCGTAATTTGAAGTTTTGCGTTGTTGGTGAGTCAACCACAATCATCGATCTTTGAAGATATAAGATCTAACGGTCCTGACTGATTGCGGGATTGGAAATAGCATGATA
>ML821718.1:46284-59717 GCA_009831015.1 Picea engelmannii | reverse complement strand
GTGATGTGAATCCCTCTTTGTAAATTTGTTTCTCTGTTATCATAATTAATGTCTTCCTCTGAATTATTCCAAGAATATTAAGAACATAATTGGTTTTAATGTACCCTCTGTCTCTGGCTTGGTATAGTTTTTTATGTTTTCCACTGAAGATTAAACTCAGAATTCTTAGTTTCTCTATGTTTAATTGGATTTCTTGACCTTTATCGTCTCACCCATTTCATTTAAATTAAAGGATCCAGTGAGTTGTCTACCTTACCCTACAAATATTATCCTGTTGACATGGATTTTTGATCGTTCGTTGCAGTGACTCCATAGCCCATGGTTTCTTTTCTCTGTCGATACACAATTCCTAAAAACAAATCCTATGTTTTGTGTAACTAGCCTAATATCCTCTTCAAACAAAGCTATATCAGATAGAGAGATCCATCTCTGAGTCTTGGAGGGCTAGATCCAAGACTCAAAGTGGTTTTGATGTTGCCTCTATGACTGCCTCCTCAGCCTTGGGCAAATTACAGAGTGCTAACATACCCAACATTTGGTAGGTGGTGGCAAAGTCTGGGTTTGTCTCATAGAGTTGGGTCCATTCGGAGGTCTCATGGCCACAATAGTTTATCACTGTGGTGAGTGCCATGACCGATGGTCTGCTGAGGAAATCAACGACGCGGTTGGTGCGTCCTATTTTATACTTGAGTTGAGGTGTAATTGTTGCAAGTATGTGGACCACTTTTGATGGCAGTCATTCTGAAATTTTCCTTATGTCTGCATGAACTGCAATGGCTTATGATTAGTGTGGATGATTGTCTCTTTCCCAATAATGTAATGTCTCCACTGGTGGAAGGCTTGCACATTGGAGTACATTTATTTATCATAAGTAGAGTACTTACGGGAAACATCTGATAGTGTCTCACTATGATAGGCCACAGGGTGGCCGTGCTGAGTGAGAATGACACCGACAACATAGTCTGAAGCATCTGTCTTGATCTCAAAGATATTTTGTAGGTATGATAGTGAAATTATTGGGGATGAGCACAAGAACTGCTTCAAATCATCAAACGCTTCTTGTTGGGACTAGCTCCACACAAATTTCTCCTTACCACCACCCCAGGTTACTTGTCTGAGGGCCCATGCAATATGGGAGAATCCTAACATGAATCTGTGGTAGAAATTGGCAAGGCCCAAGAAGATTTGAAGACCAGTCAGTGTGGTTGGGACTGTCCAGTCATGAATGACTTGGATCTTGTTTGGATCCACATGTATGCCATGTTGATCAATGATGTAGCCTAGGTAATGGACCCTGTCCATGCCGAAGGAGCATTTTTCCAAGTTGGCATATAGCTTGTGCTTTCGCAGGGTGTGTAGAACCTGATGAATATGATGCAAGTGTTTTGCCCAAGTCTTGTTATAAATGAGAATGTCATCCAGATACACCACTACAAAAGTATTGGTGAATGGTCCTAGGATATCGTCCATCATCCTCATGAAAGTGATTGGAGCATTTTTCAAACCAAAGGGCATGACCAACCATTCAAAAAGGCATTCCTTTGAATTGAAGGTGGTCTTCCATACATCTGTCTATTCTATCAGGACCTGGTGGTAGAGAGACTTCATATCAATATTACTGAAGTATTTGGCTGCGTGAGTTGATCAAGGAGGTCGTCGATTCGGGGAATTAGCTACCGGTTTCTGACTATGATTTTATTCAGAGCCTGATAATCAATGTAGAGTAGCCAGGTTCCATATTTCTTCTGTACCAACATGATTGGGATCTTGCAAGGTGATGAGATGGGATGGATGTGCCCCTTGTGGAGTAGTTCTTTGATATATCACTTGATCTCCTCATTCTCTAACAAAGAGCGATGATAGACTGGCCCATTGGGCAGTGGTGCGCAAGGGGTCAGATCGATGGGGTGCTTGACCTAACAGTGCAGAGGTACTCTGGTAGGTGAGGAGAATATATATGAGTATTCTTCCACGACTTTATCTACTTGCTTATACTATGTGGAGAGGTCGACCGCAGAGACCCTGAATGTGGCTGTGATATTTTGTTCATTCTAACAGAGAATCATGAAGAATACAAACTTCCCCGTCTGAGAGATGACCTTCCTACATTACTTAGCATAGATCAAGAAAATAACACTAGGTGGCACTGCCTCGGGTATCCTGTACAATTTCCTATTCAAAATTAATAATAAAACTACGAGGCCTAGACTCATATACAACATGACGTTTCCATAAATAAGGTTGGCCCAAAATAACATCACAAACTTTGAGAGGATAAACATCACACAATACCTCATATTTGAAGGGCTTGATGTTGTATGACAATCGACACTGTTGGCTGACGTAGAGATCACTTCCTTGGTGGAGCCATTCAATGGTGTAGGGTTGTGGGTACAACATTGTCAACAGGGCCAACCGCTTGATGACCTCTGCTGAGATGAGGTTATTTTGGCTACTTCTATCAATGATGAAGTGTAGTGGGGTTCCTTTTACCCACATTTGTGAATGTAAGAGGCACTGTCCTTCTTTTGTCTCGTCTGGTTCACTAGGCTGGAGTTTAGTGGTAGCAACGATGGCATTGGGTTCCGAGTCAATGATCTGTCTTCCCCTTTCTGGTTCTGAATCAGAGTCAGAACCTGCATCTAATTCAGAGGCTTTCACTTCGACCACCAATGACTTCTTTGAGTGACAATCAATAGTGTTATGCCAAGGGATCTTATGGAAGTCACACCACTTCCCGGTATATTTATTTGTCTTTCTGGTGTCCTTCTTTGCTTGCGGCTTGGAATGGTTGTCTTGATATTGTCCATATTTTCTATGTCCTTTATTCTGTGTGTTGGGGTCGTCCTTTCCTAGATTTTGCTGTGAGGGGTTCCCAAACCCAAATTGTTGCGTCTTTTGTTTGAGCTTCTGCTCGATTTTGACGGCATATCGGTAGGTCATGCCCAAGGACGAGATGTCCAGGAATTCCATTTCATTCTCAATGTATCTATGCAAATCACTGCGATACTTGAGCACCAGATGTCTCTTCGAATCTTTGATACCCATCTTGGTGTGCAAGGTATGGAAGATATTTGTGAACTCTRGCACTGCATGGTCTCTTTCTTGACGCAGTGTGTTCCATTTCATATAAAWGTCGCCATAAMTTCTGACATGGTAGTAWTGTTCCTTAATAACATCCCTGAAGGATTCCSAGTTGGTCATGACTGTAAATAATGAGGGTTCCTCTGTTTCCTTTTCCTCACAGAAAGTTTCCCACCAATGTTTTACATGGGGAATAACTTTGAGGAGCACAAAAGTAATCTTTTCTGTATTCGAAAAGTTATGGATAGAAAAATACCCTTCTAGTAGATTCAACCACTTGTCTACATCATCTGCATCTATATGACCTTCAAATACAGGAATATCAAAGTTGAATTGTACCTTGAAGGGGGTCGCGCCTCTGCTCGAAGAAGATGTGTCACTTTTTGGTAGCTGCCCAAGGATTTGTGTGAAACTATCCATCATCTCGTTCCTCTGTTGCGTGAGGGATTCCTCAAGCAACATTTTGAAAGGATCTCATGTCCAGTCATCTTTCTTTTCTCCTTCCATGAGAGGTTGCTTGGGGGTGTGAGACCTTTTCTCCTCAAGAGAAACAAGCTCGATACCCAATTCTTTGTACTATGACCTCTTTGGGGACATGCATTAAGACAACAAGGAGCAGACCACTCTGATACCACTGATCCAGATTTTATGAGAAGAACTAAATGACTATAGATTATTAACAGATTATTAACATAGGATAACAAAGATACAATAAAACTGGTTTTCTACTTAATAAGGAAATAAGTTGAAACTGTAAAATGTAGCGAAAAACAAGAATGCTAGAATGGTGGAGGCTTATCTATGAGAAGAGATGTGATGGTTGTGCTCATTTGCAAGAAGATGGTTACAATGAGGCTCTGAAGGCCTTTTTTACAATAAATAGGAATGTAAAAAACCCTAGACATACAAAAACCTAACCCTAAGAGATGAAGCGTCAAAAGTCATGTAGGCCTCGTTTGGGTAAGTCAGTACATCAACTTCTCGGGGTCGTAACATTTGCATACGATCTTCGTTTGATGCACTGAATACCTTTTTAGAAATATCTATATGATAAATACAACTTTGGTGTGAGAAACATTGAAGGAACTTCCATGTTGCTCCCCGTTTTCCCAAAAAACGTTGTTTAGGGCCTCAAAATGACTTCAGAAGTTCAGAACTCGAAAAACGGCTAAAAATAGTAAATTACCAAAATTGCCATAAAACTGTTTTGAGCCACTTGGAAAAGGTGGGTGGCCACCGATATCCACTTGGATCATTTCACCAATTTGTTGTTTTTGTTGGTCTCTAGTAATATCTTGCTAAAAAGTGGTTTTGTGATTCCTTGTTTCATGAATATTGACAAGTATTCCATCTTCTTCCTTTATAATGTTGAGATCGAACTTATTTTCTTCCTTGAAATATTTCTTGGTAATGAGGGTGTCAATATGGTTTCACATCATATGTATTTTATTCACTCTACATACTCATTTCATCTACCTTGTTTCTAGATACAATGTCATCCTAGATCACATTTACTTGTTTCACTTCAGATGTATTTTCTTCAGTCTGCACACCCTTTTCATCTACCTTGTTTTTAGAGACAATGACATCCTAGATCATATTTACTTGATCATAGAGATGGGTTACATAGTACTCTCTTAAACAATAGGAGAATCTCCTTCACATAACTAAATACAAGTATACATCACAATTCATATGTCTACAATAATGAATATATGATCACTATATATACTTATTCACACACTACACATGAAGCCCCTTTACTATTAGGATGATCCTATTAGATATATATTTACACATTACATGTACATTTATCCCCATATATTCCCTACCTTAGGGTCATATCATATACATTTATCCCTATATATTCCCCCCTTGGGTCATAATTTGGGATGGAAAAGGAAAATAAACTTGAACCTTGAATACAAATCCTTATGATCCCAATCCATTACAATTTCCAAGTAACCTATCTCAACAAATTAATGGGAAACTAGTTTTTAAACCCTATGGGGATAGGCCATCCTAACCCATTGTTTTAAAACCCTATCTAAGAATGTTTTCAATGGGATAGACACTTCTAACCCTTGATTCCACCACTGAATGACCTCTCTTCACCAAGAACAATTAGCTTGAAGGAGGGTATAGACAATCCTATCCCTCCTAGTGTTCTTCAAGCAATGAAAGATCAATATTAGCTGCAAATTAACCCTTAAATAACACAAATCAACCAGATAATCCACCATGAAGAATCCTAACTCAAAAACCATTCATTGACAAGTAAAGTGATTTCATCTCCAAGATAAAGAGCACATGAATCTTAACCAGAAAAACAATTTGCATGACGAAAATTTCCACAAGAGAAGAGGGCCAAAATTTCCCAATAGAGAGATAAGTCTTAATTTGTGAATTATGATAAATGAAAAAAGACTTGCCTCTTATTTATAGAGGAAATCCAAGTCTTATTTTTTTCCAATTTATAACCAAACCCTAAATTTTAGGTCAAATATTGTGTTCTTACATTAACTTTAACCAAATCTATTTGATTTTTGTCCGCATATGCTAAATAATGACCAAAAATAACAAAATTAAGTGAATTAAGTCCCCAATGTCTTATTCAAGGGTGTCCATTGGGTGAGATAGCCTTCCAAAGATAGGACTTCATCTCCCCATGGTGCCACATCATCCCACTAGTCAACAAAATGCAGGGTAAATATCCCACAACTCAACCAACTGCAAAAACCATGCCAACTCGAGTTCTTTAAGCTTGACATCATGATCGAAAAGTGCAACATGCTAACATGGAAGAGTGAAATCATGAAAGTTTCATCAGCCTAGGCCTCTTTCATAGGCCAATTACATCACTATGTGTGCAATTTTCATCATCTTTATCCTCCCTTTTTCGGGGATCAATGGTCAACCTGTGGCATTTTATGCAAATATGAAGGTCCAAGTGATGTATTACCTCCATGAAAGATGTCATTGAGCAAGATAATGCAAAGATAAACAAGATACACCCTCCAAGCGTCCAAAATTCATATGAATCATGCCTGGTAAATCAATATTAATATAAGAGCCACATAAACAAGAACATTAAATCCCCCCTTTCAAATCAAACACATGATGAAAGACTTTATGCAATTTACCAAATTTAGATATGGGAGGGTTATTGGGGAGTCATATTTGGTAGGCCAATTCCCCAAGTGGAGGATTTTTTCCCAGGTCAACCCTGTCTAAGCCATGTAATGAATGTGAGGTAGATGAGGGAGAAACATCATGGCATGGGGTCATTAGCATGTAATGGTCTCATATGGTGTCATTTCCATGGGCGCCTTTGTGGAGGGTGTGCTACATCATTGTGCTACCTTTTTGTTTGGGGTGCATTCTTTTTCCAATCCCTATGATTTCCTTTTTATTTATCTTTCATTAGATAATTTGCAGGTCCCCTTTACAAGGTTTCTTGATTTTGTGCATCAAATGTGTTTCTATTCAAGTGGGATATTTATAAGTCCTTTTCTAATAAGTAAGGTGTTCATTCACACTAAATAATTACGGCGAGTCACTGGAAATGTAAAGCTCAAGTTTAGGACTATGGCTTTTGTATCCCTTTATATATTTTGCACTTCATTTTTATCGTGGCTACTCTTTATTTTTATTTTTTTATTGATGCTATTTACAACAACCTATGGGACTTAACCCCTCTTCCAATAAGGTAATGTAGTACAAGCCCATTTTTGGGGTACATATAACCCGAAAACCCAAAAGATGAGGATATAGAGGGGAATGAATATGGAAAGTGAATAAAGATGATCAGGAATGGAATGATGGCACATCAAAAAGAGCCCCCAACATCCATTTCCCTCATGGTGACGAACTTACTAGAAACCCCAAGATAACCACCAAGGTGAAAAATGGTAAAAAGAATAATTTCAAAGAAAGTGTTTCATAATCAGAAAGAACCCTCTAAAACTTATCCTTATGCCACAAATATTAAAATGACACTGACCATTAGACTTGACTAGTGTTTTCATGAAGCAATACCTCTCGTCGTCTATGGATCAAACTAGTGTAGCGGATGTTGCTCTACTACTGATGATGATGGTGAAGCTTGATGAATAAGAGGGTCTCTATGGATTGTGTCATCCATCTAGCTCTCGACACTCCATACCTTCCAACTGTGGGCCTCGAAACATCATCTCCTTAATTACCCCTAGGCTAGGGGGTGTAACAAAAACATGTTGAAGGTGGTAAAATTGAAGGGGTTAACCACTATTATTTTTAGGTGCCCTCAAAATCACATGAAATCCACCTCATGGTAAACCTATGATTGATCACTAGAAGACATCTTCATGTGTTGTTGACAAGAGGTTACTTACATCACTAGTTAGGAAACACACATATTTATACAAGTTGGGAGACAAAAACAATTCCTATTTTCAACCTCACCATTAAAACCTAAAAACTCTCTCCCTTATATTGGTAAAAAATGTTTTCTGGAAGGGAATTCATGGTCCTAATTTATTTTTGTTCCTATTTAGAGGAGTTAATTGGTTGAATTTTTATGTGTGGGCTTTGAACATGAACCAAGCCTATTTTTTGGAATGTTGAAGAATGTATTTCAACCTCACAACTATTTTCTATTCACTAATAATCTTTATGAATAGAAGGAAAATAGTATAATCTATGCGAAAGAGTCTTTAGGTACTTTGTTGTATGAAAAGTGATGTCATCAAATAAAATTGAGGCTTTAGTTACTTTGTAGAATGGAAAAGTCATGTCATCAAGTAGAGTTGTTTTAAAAAAAAAATTGAAAATTACAAGTACTTACAGAAAGTTTTTTTATCATTTATAAATTCCATAATTTTACTATTTGTTTTAATCATTTATAAATTCCCTAACGAAAAACAAAAATAATAAAACAAATAACAAATCTTGGAAATAATAAATAAAATTTACTCTTAACCAAGCAAAACAGCAATCTAAAGTTTAATTTACTGGTTATGCAATCTCTATAGAACTCAATTGTGTGATTACGTAGCTTCTATGCTACGTGACTCGGATTTGCATAGGGTTGAAAGAGAATCCGAAAATAACTAAAATAATTTCATGTTTGATTGGGAAAGAAGAAAATTTAACTTTTGAAAACAACATTTACTCGATAGCTATGTGTCGAGGTCAAAGGGGCACGATATGATAATGTACAAATTAACATAGTTAAAAAAATCTAATCAGATTAATTAATCATTATTCAAATATGGTTGTCATTCCATTGTGATCCTTTTCATATATATGCATATTAGAAAGCAYTCTCAACTAGTTATTGTGATCCTTTTCATATATATGCATATTAGAAAGCACTCTCAACTAGTTGTTAGTAGATGAGACTCACAAATGTGAATGATAAATACACATTTGTAATAGTATTACTATCCATTGATGCAGAGGGACTTATAAACGATTAAAGAAAAAGAATTCGAATAATTTGAATAGCATAATGGGGAAAAACAAAACAACTCTTTATTAAGGGAATAGAAACGCACTAAAACTAATATTGCTTTAAGAGTAATTTACGCACATGTTATCCCATCCTTCTCCATAGAAGCTTGGTCTTTTGCATCCATCAATAAGATCTATTCTGAAAGCCTAACCATAACTAAAAAAAGAAATTGATCTAAGAAATCCATGGTATGGACACCTATGTGATTAAATTGAGCAACGGGATAACTAATTATCCTATTATTGAACGATGAAGAATTATTAGTATTATCCTAGCAGTTATAGCACAAAAACTATTCTTATTTTTCATTATGTTTCTGCATAGTTATTACACAGTTATATTGTTGGATTAAGATCCAACTTATTCTAAACATAGAAAGAGAGGTTGAGAGAATCTCTCAACAACCTCGAACAAACCCAAACCAATTCTATTGTAAGCATTATTCCAACACCCTCCATAATGCTTACATTAAAAATATTTTATCATAATTACAATACTCAAAGCTCAAGATATATATTTGTCTTGATATGGTCTTCATCAACAATCCTATCCACTCTAAAATCCTCCAGTATATGCTCTTTCTTCTCCACAACTTAAAGCTTCCCTTTCAACTCATTTAAGATAATAATGCTTCTAACCATCATTAACGAATTTGTAGAATTGACGCTTCTCGACCTCCTGAAGGACAATCTCGATACTGAATTATCCTATGGATGCACTACCATCTGTGCAATTCTCCCGAAGAGATTTCGACAGTTATATAAGATAGTGATCTAATTACTAGATATTTTCAGTAGTCAATCATACAACTAACCTTCTTTAAACACATCTATAACAATATACACAAGGATAACCTGTAACTGATGATCTTGAAGCACCGAAGTACAACACGAATCTCCATATTTTAACAGACTTGTAAACATATTTAACTAGTGAACATGTTCTTACATAGCATTGAAATACATCAAGAACTATTAACTTAAACGATATGTTAATCTGTTTTTTGGGTGGTTCTTCATCATCTAATTTTTGCACATCAAATTATAAAGCTATTACATACTTTAATACATAGTTACATCACACACAATAAATATGCACATATGCTACAACTAGTGAAAACACCTTCTTACTATCTCCAATCTCTCTATCAGATCCATCACGTGCCTCACACAAAGGTAAATGTGATATACATAACCAGGCCCCTGCACTGCACCTTTTTTCGAGCAATAAATGGACAACATACCATGCAGTCTTCACCTCGATCAACGAATCTAGAGAGAGTCCCTCGAATATAAAAAATGTCATTGGCGCCAACATAACATCTTGTAGCGTTTCATCTATTCAATCAACTTGAATATATATATCCTTAGCAATATGCTTAATATATCATATAGACCTACTAATAATGCATCGTTCTCATCATCTAAATTATTCAAGATCTTTGTATATATATAGGATGACTCCTTCATGTATATATTTTCATAACTGACATTGAACTTGCAGCCTGAACTCAAATTATGAACAAATAAATATTTCTAGGAGTAAGCAGCCGCCAATCCAAGAGTTTATATTGTGTACAACAAATATAAACTAGATTTCTTCTTAGCAAATTGGTTACTAGCTGCTATCACATCCTTTATGATAGATATGAAAAGTGAAGTAGTGCATAGATTTAGCAGTTCCTTCTACAACACCGTTCTCTTTCAAATGCAAGTTTTTTTTTCATCAGCAATGGAATGAGAGCGACATATTCAAATTGATATGAGAGCTCTTCTCATTGATACACGACCCTCTAACAATAGTCACGAGCTTGAATTCTCTTCTTATCTGGAAGCGGAAATCTTCAATTTGTTCCACAATCGATATGCAGGTTCTTCTTTTCAGATCGCATATATGGTAGGGCATAGGCTATTAGAATCTTTAAAGCCACAGATTAATTCTGCAACAGAAAACCAAAGAAAAAACATACACAAATTCAATCACACAGGAGACAATAGTTTATGTGGTAAAACCCTCCTTCATCTCATGAGGGAAACATCCACGGGACAATGGAAACAACATTCTTATTGTTCAATAAACCAGAGATTACAACCAACAGCCTGGAGAGGGCTTGAATCCCCTAGCTCAATATTTGTCTCTCAGGCACACATATTTAAACAACTTATCCCATGGTTGCAATGAAACTAATTCATCAATTATACATTCTAACATAGGTTGTCTTATCTCAACAAAAAGATGAATAATAGGATCTAGATACACATCCTCAGGGGATTTTTTGTCACCATTTCAACAATCTCCACCTTGAAAACAATTTTCCTGATGCCTTGTCCAATTTGATTCATCACCTTCAAGATAAGCAAATCACGACCACAACTTCTCTTCAATACTGGTTCCAAAAACATGTCTTCACAACTTGCTCGAATATGGACCACTCCACCTCCATTAGTAACATGTCTTACAAAGTGATACCATGTCCAATTTAGGTAAGTTGAACTATGTTTCAAATGCACAAGGCTTTGAATACCATAGAAAACAAAACCTACACTTTTTCCAAACTAACCCAATGGCCCCTTTATACTTATAAAAGACAGAGCCTGAAGTAGATATTTTCTTATCCAAATCCTCCTACAAAATATGAATAATCTCAGACAAAAAACATTGAAACCACTGTAGGTGATACATGTGCCTCTAAGATACCGAAGCACCAAATTTCATTACTTTACCTGGATTTTTCATGTGACCACTGACAACACCAATTGCACGTGAAATGTTTGATACTTGAACATATCAAACCTTTCCAACGAATACTTTATACTCCCAACTAGCATACAATACATGAGACATAACCTTTTCTTCCATATTACAAGGATATACACCTGAAGAAAACAAATGGAAAGCCAAAGGGATATTTTCCGGTTTCACATTATTCATGCCGAATTTCTTGAGTATATTTTCCTTATACTGCAACTGTGGTAACCAAAGCTTACCATCTTTCCCGCCTCTATGTATTTCCATGCCCAAGATTTGTTTTTTCTTCTCCTTGATCCTTCACCACGAACATCCTTGCCAACTGAGCCAACCTACTGATCTTAACCATGCTTTTACTTCAAAAAACATATCGTCAGTAATATAAACACCAAGATAATGAATGTACCATAAACACAATGGTTAAATTCCTTTCTTGTAAAAATTGGCTCACCATGAAGGAATCACCCATCTTGTACTAATGCATGATGCGCATTTCATGCCATACAATGACTACTTGAGCTTGCAAACAAATCTTCTATTGCGATCCTGAACAAACCCTTCTAGTTGTTCGATATACATATATCCTCATACAAATCTCCATAAAAAGCTTGTCTTAGCATCTAGCTACAACAACTAGTGCCAACGCTACATGAATAGTGAAAATATTAACAACTGACGAGAATATTTCATGGAAATCAATGCCTTCCAAATACCTTTCTGTTATCAGTCATGCTTTATTCCTTTCATCTTTTACTATGTCTGATTTGAGAAGAAATCCATCAAATACTATCTCCATTAATGACGATCTATATCCCTTGACACTGTCAATATAACCAACAAAGATCTACCTGTTTGATCTGGATCCTACTTAGAATGTTTATGAGAGCATGAACATAACAATCAAACAATTTCAAAATACTGAGTAATCACAAGAGAAGACCTGTTCAATATACCTCTTCCAGAATCTTCCAACCTCTTGCAACTAATGGTGATCGATTGTCTAGATAGCACTTAACTGCTTCTAACCACAACTCATGATGCAACTTGGCATTACTAAAGATTCCATTCGACCTCAATTGTCCTGCAATAATTTCCAAAATTCCAAGGAATACGAACGTGCCTCCATCATGTGTTCTCAAACCCTTGATTTAAACTGTCAATACATAAACACATCAGCCTTTCTATTGACCCAAATTTTTGACCAGGGCACCTTGAGTGCTCCACCTCGAACAAAGTATTTGAAACCTTGACCACATCCATCCATTACTTCCAAGTGATCCTTTACCGCTCACATCTAGACACCTTTCAATGGAGTTTCACTGAGTCCTTAAACATGCTCCATGACATGCAATTCTATGGACACCATACCACAGGAAACCAATAATCATGGACCTGAAACCCACAACTATAGACCTATGTACAAGGTTTTAATTCATGACTCATGCCCCCCACCCTTCTTTAGTCTACCTAAATCTATGTCTAGCATTTGCATAGGTGACTTAACAAAACTAGGGGTATGCATGCCTAACTAGGTCTTACAGCAATATGTCCAATTACATGTAACCAAAAAATACAACTCCATAAGAAAAATAGTTGACATTTACATTTACCATCTCGTTGTCAATCCTACCACCTAAATCAAAATTTCACCTTTTAATCTTCACAACGATGATGGTGGGCCAACTTTAATTCACCATTCTCAACATCAACATATTAAGCGAGCTTATATTTTATTCCCTTTTAATGATTCAACCTAAGCTTATAACCATTAAGGAAAAAAAATACTAAATGCATATAAGCTTATAAATAATTGAAAACCTCATGAGGATAATCAACATTTGAAAAACTCCCTCCGGTCGGCTCTACCTTGAGAAAGGATAATCAACATGATCACTCCATAGATATCATGCCCTCACTTAGTTTTGGCGGCTTCACTGGCCCTTCACAAAACCCTACGATTTGCAAATGGTCGAACTGGTTCTTTCTCTGTGCAAGTCGGAACAAGTGGACGAAGGCAGTGAACTCCTTCTTTTCTCTATGTGGATTTCACCAGAAAACCCAATGGTTTTACGAACTCTTCTTTCTATGTGTGAAAGCACCAGAAAAA
>ML821718.1:20032-45266 GCA_009831015.1 Picea engelmannii | reverse complement strand
GACAATGGAAACAACATTCTTATTGTTCAATAAACCAGAGATTAAACCAACAGCCTGAAGAGGGCTTGAAGCCCCTTGCTCAATATTTGTCTCTCAGGCACACATATTTAAACAACTTCTCTCACAGTTACAATGAAACTAATTCATTAATTATACATTCTAACTTAGGTTGCCTTATCTCAACCAAAAGTTGAATAATAGGATCTAGATCCACATCCTGTGGGGATTTGTTGTCACCATTTCAACACAGGCCTCTTTTTATTTGAATCCACGGATCCGCACCTTGAATCAAACAACTCTCCACCGACAACAATCTCGCAGATAGATCCTCCTCCAATCCAGGCAGCAAAGTCTCTCTAGTCACAAAACTCAACACACCAGAAATCACTCTTTTCTCCTATATATTTACAGAATCAACAATCACAACTCTCACATCTTCCTGGCTATCCTATGAGGGATTCAAGCTAGTACAGTCTCTGATACCAAATTGAAAATTGGAACAACAGTCATAGCATAAAAACTATTCATATTTTTTATTATGTTTCTGCATAATTATTACACAATTATATAGTTGGATTTAGATCAAACTTATTATAAACATAGAGAGAGAGGTTGAGAGAATCTTTGAACAACCTCCAACAAACCCAAACCAATTATATTGTAAGCATTATTCCAACATATTCGGCCATGACCAAAAAACATCTAGCATTAATAGACATTAGATTTGCACAAACTATGCCCTTAAGATTTCACGAGTATATGGGGATTTCCTGCATAGCTAGTATTAATGATAAATAAAAAGCCACCTAATATAATAGTTAACTAATATAATAATTAATTAATATAATAGTTAACTTAATGTGTGACATTTGGTTGTGTTATTGGACCTCTACTACTGTAACCTCCAAATGGTGCACATTGAGATATTGTTCATCTTCTTTTTACACTTGATAAATATGTTAATTAATAATTCACTGATATGTCTTAATTGCGGTATATAATGATGCTATAGGCTAAGATTCTACGAAATGAAGATTTTTTCCGGGGATATTTGTCCGAAATCGGGCTAGAAATTGTTGGATTCGTAGATTTAAGTGATTATTTCTCTAAAATCCTAGTGCCCTAGGAGATTTTCAGCGTGCTGAATCCATTTCTGCATTCAAAAATGGATTCTGAATAACAAAAAATAGTGATTCCTATAAATTTATATCACCGAATTCCGACAAAAAAACATTTTATAGAACAGCTAACCAACGCCTATAATAATTGCAATGTGAGAGCCTTACATTACTCGCAGGGTAGGTACATGAGGAATCCTTCCGTTTCTTGCTAATGTTTAATTTATTGTGCTATTGGAAAAATAAAAATATGGTTCTTTCGTCTATGAGACTGTTATGGTAGTTTTTATTCTCTTGACTGGTATGCTCTCATGATGATGATGTGGCCCATTCCTGTACTTTGTTCCATTTGTCATCTTTAGCTTTTGCTTTTCACTTTTATTTATTCCGGTCGGTTTTCCTTTCTCGGCCAACATTTGGCATGCTTTTACGTCACTCACCGCCTTCAACGTCCTTTACATCATATCATAGAATAAGCTTGGTTGTTCGTAGAAAATCTAGTTTTAATATTTTATTATCACGGGAGTCCTACTTTAAATTAAAATATTGCTTCTCTATTCCTACGGAGACGAGTCATTGGTAAGATACATGCTACGAGACAGCGAGTTATTTTAGTTAAGGGCGTGCTCAGGCAACGGGGTTTCATTGGAAATAACATTGGATTGTGACAAACAGCACCATTGAAAACATACGAAGTCATGTAATCATTCTTTTGTTAGAATAATTTATATTTTGATAGTAAAAATATTTTGTGATTTTGTGACAAAGTATTATTTTGTTAAGAGATTGAGAATGCGATGTTTCTGGAGGGAGCCTCGCTTAAATAGTTGCTATTGCACTACATTTTTAGTTCTTTCATATTCGATCATTAAAGCTCATATGGTTTTTCCATGGTGAAAATTATTCACCATGCCTATTACTAATAATTCGCAGTGTATCTACTTTTCTTATCCGTTGGATATCAAATTATCTATCATCTAATCGATACCACGAAGATGGTACATCACTAATGATTGGTAGTATATCTATTGAATATCACTTGCGATGTGTTCATTAAAGTGACTTTGTGTGCCCAATGCTCACATATCATTATACCCAATCATTTATTCATTGTCGTTGTTTTGCACCAAACTCTTTGCACATTACCACTGTCTAATCTCTACCACATTATAGCTAGAATGCCTATGGTGAACCACGTGACACTAACTTAGACTCCAAATCAGTGGATGACATAACCTACTATTGTAATGACATCCCATCAATCTATCAAATTGACTTGTCACAACATGAATCTTTTGTGTGCTTGAATAGTTAGGTGATCAAGGTTGATGAGGTTAATCATGATTTGTTGCTATAATCAAATGGACCAAGTCGATATATGTTGTAGCCAACTTAATTCCGAAGGTCGAGGGACTAATTATCAACCTTTATTATGCATGAGGTCAACCGATAAGATCTACCTCCATTAGTGCATTTGAGTGTGTGTGTGTGTGTGTGCACAAGCACATGTAGATACACACACTTATATAAACACATGCATGTACTTTCCCATTTGTAAATGGTTACTAATTCACTACTCTATTTGGTCCTAAAAATTCATTAGGGACAATGTTTCTTCAATCTTTCATAAGAAACATCACTCAAATAATCATTTCTGGTAAGTAACTGAACATTTTCCATTGTCGAGATGAATAAAATATTTCATTTTGATGTTACTTAAACTTAGAAGGAAGTGTCGCTACAATGTGATTTTATCTATAAGTATTGTTGAAACTAGCATTTCAAGACACATTCAACCAAGGAACAACATTGGAGAAAATATGAAATACATATGTGCATATTGGTGCTTGAATAACCATGGATCACCAATGTGTTATACTTACCGTACCACCTAGTGGTGATTTGTTTCTAATGTAGCACACCAAGAACGATGCATATTATCTATTATAATAGCACTAATTATTTTTCCACTTTTTTTTGGCAAACATAAATTAATTTCATTTTTTGATAAATAAAAAACAATTATATATCTATGTGTTTTATAATTTCAATTTGTTTTATCTATACATATGTGCCTAAAATTAATTTTATGTAAATTAGAGAGGATGACGAGGATGAGTGAAGGATAAATCGCAACAACATCCAAAAGAAAACAATTTAATTCACAAAATACATATGAAAACCTCCACAGTTAAATTTTGTGGAGGTTTTTCTTTACGGAGGAAAAAACAGAGGTCACTCTTCAATGCCTCTCAAAATTTAATGCATAGATGTGATCCTTTGCCACTCGCTCAACACTCTGGATTGCATCACCTCCTGTGTGGGCCACCCGACTTTCCCCTATAGTAGTAATATGAACTGGGATGAATTCTCTTATAGATATCATACCTAGACCTCCTCTTTTCACCTCTATGTGGCTTAATAAATACCTCTTTGAGGTCATGTGGGGTGGATTTTGTAGCCCCAATGTAGATGTAATCGATGCCCTTACTGGTGACATCAGGAACATCAACTTCATTCCCTTCCAAGTCTATCATCTTAACACCTACTTTGACATAATTAGGACTTCTAATATCTATGATCAAAACTTCCTAGTGCCCCCTTTACTTGATCGAAAAGAAATGAATCTTGGTCAATGTCTTAATTATAATGMTTTTTCAACCCCAAGAATGGACTAAGGTCCATATTTTATATTTAATAGAAGTTATGAAGCACATTTGGAAAAAAAAGGAGGATCCATAAGCTTCATTAGCATGATTTATTATTGAATATTAAGCATTTGAGGATCCATAAGCTTCATTAGTGATCTGAAAATAGGGGGCTGACTTGTTATGCTATGCAAGCACCCTCTTCTCCATTAAAWTAAACTTCTCAGGACCTTGCTCAATGTCTTAGTTATGCAAGATAAATTATGTGTCAAGTTTATGCATCTTCTAGGTGTTTATGTGTGAGGAATTTTTAATGGTTAAATATGTTGTTTAAAGAAAATAAAACAACAACATAAGTGTAGAAAATATAACTAGAAAACTCACAACAATAACAAGATGATAAAGGAGTTCACCCCCAACTGGGCTACATCTCCTTGAGCCTCCATCAATGGACTAGGCTCTCTGGGATTAGTTTGTCAAAGATTCTTTTAAAATCTTCTTCTCAACTCCAATAGATTTACTGACTGTACCATTGCGTTCATAATACATAAAAACCCCAAAAATGACTATTGGATCTCTGAAAACGGACCATGGCTCATCCGGGCATGACCTCTTCTACATGTGGCCTTGAGATTCCCTGAGCTTCCTTGTGGAAAAAACACCTGTAAAAGTCCTCAAATTCCTTTGAAACCTATCACAATGTGTTCATAGCATATCAATTAGTAAAAAATGACTATTCAGTCACAAAAAATAGACTTGGGCTCATCTGAGCATGACCTCCATCAATGGTGGCCCTAAGCTCCCCAGAGCTCCTGAAACTTCAAGGTAGAAAAAGATACAAAATAAGTCTCCAAATTGCTTTGAAAACTATTCCAATGGATTCAGAACATCCAAAAACCCCTAGTTGGGATTTTTCGACACCTTATTTGGCCAGAAACTAAAGAAGATAAGCCTCCTGCCATTTTCCTCCTTCAAGCTTGTTGTCTCTGATTCGCCAAATCGCACCTCTTGTGTGAGTAACCTGGCTTATGGGAAATTATTGTGCCTAAACCTAGCGCTTGTGCGCATTCTCAAATTGGTGCCAAAATGTCGCATCGTTAGCGGATTTTGAGCCCCCAAGGATGGAGGTGTTGGGCTCATGGGGGGCCATATGGCTACGTCCCAACGCGAAATAAGGGCCCGTTAGCAAGAATCAACCTGGACGCGCCAAGTGTTGGGCACATGGGTGTTAACCATTTGAACATGGTTTGAATCTGTGCCAAAAATATGCAAACAACGAGGTCATATGGTATATGTGCATAGGAACGGGAGCTGGGGCCAAGCCCTAGCCTAGACCGAGCCCCAACTTAACCATAGTCCGAAGTTAAATATAATTTCAAACATATACATAACAAGTAACATGTTGTGGGCTATTGGTAGCCCAATGTTTGCAACGACGCTCTACCATGGGGGGAGGTCCGGGGTTCGATTACCACTGACTCTATACTTTTACACACCATAAACTAAAACGCGGTGCCACGTGGCAGCCCACGCCTGGGCCATGTGGCACCAAACCATTGAACAAAAAGATGCCACGTGTCGAAATTTAATTCGTCCACATGTCTCACATGCATTTGCCCACGTGTCTGCTCAAACTGCCAACTCAGCACTGACATGTCAACACTTGCCACATCACATGCCACGTTAGCGGTTGTACCCTTGCCATGTCATCCTCTACGGACTGTAGAGATTATACAGTCAACATTTTTTTTGCCCGATGTCTGTTTGACCCTGTTCGAAGTGCGTTAGGTTCGTGACGATGAGGTCTACGCACCTGTTCGTTTTGAGGAGATTCCGAACACTTTGATTTTTCGGCTAGAATTCGACCCCTAGTCCAGATTCTGATCAATTAGCATGATTTATTATTGAATATTAATCATTTTTGTGGCCTCATACCGCTCCTCCATGACATCCTCACTCATATATTTACTAAGAATATCTCGTTTCTTCTCCACAACCATGCTCTTGATCAATTTCACATATGGAAGGGACACATGGGAAACAAACTCTTTCTCTCTTTGTTGTTGGTTTCCCTTGTCCTTCTATTGTTTTTATTCTACCACATCATCCTATTCCTCAAACAAGACTAGCATAATGAAAACAATCTCCTATCTCTTGACCATCAACCTAGCCTCCCTCTTGATAGACTTTATCCTCTACAACTCCCTAAGTGCTATGGCCTGTATCCGCTCCTTCGCGAGCCACTCAAATTTCTCCAATATAGCATCCTCTTCATCCCTGTAGCCATAATAACATGGGTCAATTTTCATGTAAAAATCATACCTATGCCTCCTCTTCCTTTCCTCGGGGGGCTTATTGAATAATACTTTTATGTCAAGGAGGAGTTTTTTAAGCCCACTCGTATAATTGGTTGCTACAAGAATGTAACATGCCATCTTCCAACAATTAACTGTACAAGTCAGGCTATGAAATTCCTCCCCAACATTAATGAGCTATTCAATAATCCCCTTGAGGTGAAGAAGAGGAGGTCTAGGTATGATATTTACAAGTGAATTGATGCCAATTATTATTTCATAGGGATGATGAGGACAATATCTTGGAGAATGTCAAGTGGCCTATAGAGGAGGATATTTGGGATAGAGCATTGAGGGAGTGGCAAAGGATCGAGTTTATTAAGAGGATGACCAGGTTGATGGTCAAGAGTTAGGAGGTCACTATTCTTAGGTTGGTACTATTTTAGGAAGAGGGGGATGTGGTGGAAAAAATGGGGGAGCAGATGTTATAATAAGATTTGCCTCACCCTATCAAAGCTTGCACAAAGGGACTTTTTCCATTTTCCTATGCAAACTTGAAGTTCCTTTTTGCAAATCCCAGAGCTAAAAACATGATTTTTCCACATATACATGCCCTACCTATATTACAACATGTGTATACGTAGGTTGCACCACTACAACCCGCGTACATCGGGATTTGGGCACAAAATTAAAAAATGGTATCGGGTTTCCATGTCACGTCACGAGATCTATGATCCTTGGCCTTCCATATATTGAAAATGTTCTGAATCGACCCTTTAGTTCCACTTGAAGGATACAAATGGGCCAAATCCAAGCTATGGAAAAGTGGAGAAGAATTCAACTTTGAGAGCAAAGTTACTCTAGATAAATTATTCACTTCACATTGAGTCTGCATCCCTTTGTCCTTTATGTCTGAACACATTGTTCAGCCCCCAAGCTCTTCCCTTATTGATTGAAAAATTCATTGTCTCTCTTATATGAGCTTGCCTTTGGTGGAGGTTTGAAGTGGTGGAGGCCAAGCTGGAAGGATCTTAGTTTCTCGGTTCTGAACCATGCCGACATGAAGTTTGTAATTCATTCACTTCTGCTGATTACATTTTAATAGAAATTCTATTTTCTCATCCAATTAATATCTTGCGAATATTTGAATTGTTATTCCATGGTTGTATTTGTTATGAACTTTGATGGATTATGTTATTAAATGTGATAACATTATATATTATCACCATATATTTGCATTTCTTGGTTGTTGAGGACTAGGAGCAGGTGTATTGGTTTGGGTCAAGTGCTCAACGGTGGAATTCATCGAACCTCTGGATGAGTTAGGCCTTTTATCTTTTCTTGCTACAATATTTGTTTATATAACATACCTGAGATTAGAGTTGATTTCTGCAGTCATTTCCATCTGTTGTGGTTTACCCCTAGCCATAGAGAGTTTTTCCTTGTAACAGAATTGACGACCATACTGGAGATAAAATATTCTTTTTCGCGGTTTGGAGTGTTTTTCACCTTAGATTTCTCTCGTTTAAATTGATTTTCTTGTTGTATGATTGCTTGATAGCCTCTATTCACTCTGAGTCTGAGTTTACTATCCTTCTCCTTAGCCTGGCTATGTTTTGACACATATACGCAGGTTTTTTCTTGATAGTCGTGTACATATGTGTGTTGTTCTTCTGCAAGATGCGTACATATGCACTTTTCCCTTAAATAATTGCATGCATCACCCTTTTTTGCTTGGTTGTTAAGTTTGATGGTTGTTGGGTAGGTTTTGATGATTGTTGATTCTTCCTGGGTCTTTGTTGTGACTTGATGCAGGAGCATCACTCCATGTCAGCAGCGTGCTAGACATCCAACACATCCAGCATGCATTTAATGGAGAAGGGAGAGGCTCAACCCTCTCAATTTTGAAATTTGAAATTTCAATAAATGTTGTAAGGCTTTTAATGCCAGATGATGCCTTTGTACAGGTGGTGGTTGAGGTTTCCTTTAATGGTTACCTGCAGTAAGCCCAGGACGTAGTCAGGACTGGGCATCCATTTATGTAATGTAGCCATAGGAGCCACTCTGTGATAGCGATAGCTTAGATACGGTGGTTGAGGATAAGCTCATGGGAGCCCTCATTTTGTAAAAAAAGAAACTAGAGTAGAGAGTTAGAAGGAGAGACTAGAGAAGAGAGGTCTCGAGAGAGAGTTGGGACTTGTTACAGTCCAGCCTTTGTAAACATTTGTATAGACATACAGATTAATAGAAATGAAGTTTTTCCTGCACATTGTGTGTTTGACATTTACATGTTTTTATGCATTTCATGTTTAAAATGCATAACTGGTGAAGCATTACATAAGTTTCAATTTCTTCTTGTCTTGGAGTTTTCGAGTGCAAGGAGTGCACATAGTCCGCAAGGTGTGCGTTGAAAGAGGTGAGGCAACCTCAGGAAAGCTCAAGAGGGATAGCGTTGAACCTTCATCAACAGAGGTGCAAGGAGTACACAGAAGGGAACTCTCTTTCGAGTTCGGCGAGAAGAAAAAATCATTGAGGATTATAGAGAACTTTGCCAGGAGGGAATTGAGTTGGTGCAAGTGTGCACAGAAGGAACTCCTTCGAGTTCTGAGAAAAGAGAAGTGTCGAAGAGAAGACACTCACAGGGTTGATGAATACTCTGTAGGCTCTGCAAGGTGTGCATCGAGCAGGAGAACGCCAGGAGGGCGTGAGGAATTTCTTTCCAAGAAACGACCTCAAATCTGAGTTATTCGAAATCTCAAGAGTACCAAGAGTGTGTGAGAGTGGACTTGTTCTAAGTCCATAATCTCAGAAGAGAAAGCACAAGAAGAACACGCACAGAGAAAACCTTTCGAGGTTTCTGAGTTGACAAAGCTCAGAAGGGGCAGCGTTTCTATAACGCAGACGAGACCCAAAGGAACCAAGCTCGCAAGAGGAGGATTTGAAGGTCGAGACCTTTGAGACTTAGAAAATATTCTAAGTCAAAAAGCCAAGAAATCTCAAGAGGAGAGCGCGCAAGGAAGACAGATCTAAACCGTCAGATCTAGCACCAATACCCAACAACCATTGGATCAGGAGAAGGTGCACAGAGTTTAACCTCTGGGAGGTTGCGCAGGAGAGCAGCTGAAACAGATGGTGGAGATGCTTCGTGGAGAAGTGTCGAAATCCCTAGAGCCCTAGAATCGAATCAAGTTGCAAGGAATTTAAGCACTTAGAAGAACCTCGGGGGAGGAACCGTATGGACAGTGGAGACACTTTGTGGAAGAAGTGCAGAAGTTGCGAGAATCGTTGGATCTTGCAGACCAGCGAGGAGATTAAGGCGGAGTGTCTTCCAACACTCTAAGGCATTGAATTTCGCTATTTCGGAGTTCGGGGTTTGGAGCGGCAAGGGATTTTGGGGTCATTGCATCATGAACTCTCGGTTCACGAAATCCTGAAATCTCGCGCTCGAATTTCACTACTTCAGAGTTCGAGGTTTGCAGTGGCAAGGGATTTTGGAGTCACTGCATCGCGAACTCCCGGTTTGCGAAATTGCACTAGCCATCGGATCTGGAGCGCGGTGGCCTGAGAGCCGCTGGATCAAGGATACGTGCACAGGAAAAAGGATCTAGGCCGTCAGATCTGGCACCAAGGATCGATAGCCGTCAGATCCAGAAGGAGGTATGAGGGGTTTAATCCTAGTAACAGCAAAGGGAAGAGGACTTGTCAAGTCCCGAAAGCATCGGGGCTATCCATTTTGGAGGACAGGTGTCAAAGATCCAAGCCCTTTTCGGCGTTTCGGACACCGGGAGTTTGAGGAGAAGGAGTCATGAGACAAGAAGGCCTAGCTCACAAAATTGCGAAAGCATCAGGACCGTTCATCAAGGTGACACGTGGTGAGTAGTCAAGGTTCAGGGAAAACCCCGAAAGGTTCTCTCAAGGGGTAGTATTTCGGCATTTCACGACCTAGGAGGTTGAAGGACCAAGAACCGTCTACAGCCGGAATCGCGAAATCACAAATTCCGAAATCCCAAAAAGTGGACCGTGGTCACGGGTAGATTTCGACATTTCGGGACCTGAGAGTTTGAAGGACCAAAAAATTGTTGCAGCCGAAATCGCGAAATCACGAATCACGAAAGGCCGATAGCACTTTGTCGTTAAGCGCGTGGTCACAGAGTGGTGGTCATGTGGACGGAGGCTAAGGGGCGATCCAGATCTGTTAAGCTCTTTTCGGTGTTGTGGATACTGGGAGTTGGAAGGACAAGGAGCCTGGGAAAGCTCGCATTTAGGAGTCCCAAAACCCCGAAACGCGAAAGGTGTGTTGGTTCAGAATAGAGTAGAGTGCCGAAAGATGAGTGTGTGCATAGGTTTTCTCAAGGTCTATGCTAGAGGACAAAGGGACTTGTGGATTTGTTCAAAGGGTTCCAACAAGAGCCCGAAGAACCATTTCGGCTCAGGGAAGAGAGCGATCCAGAGACCGGGAGGTCAGTGGACCCTGCTGAGGTAGGGGGGTCTTCATCAAGTGGTATCAGAGCCACTTTCTATTTGTATACTGCAGGTAGAGGGAGGCAGAGTAGATAAAGAAAATACTCTGATACACACCATCATGTGGTATCAGAGCAGATTTTTGTCTGTAGATTTCAGGCAAAAGAGAAAGAGGAGACCGTTACTTTGTTCACAGATAAAGGAGAGACGACGGGAGAAATTTTGGTAACATCAAGTGGAATCAGAAGTAGAGATTCATCTATATATAGTAGGTGAAAGAAGCAGGGTGTTAAATATCTATGGTGATTGTTGCAAGGTGTGCAGAAAATGATAGACAGCTAGGTGAGGTATGGGAGGACATGGAGATGCTCTCAGACGTAGAGTGACCCATATGCTTGCCAGGAGGTTAGGTGAAATATGAAAATGGCTATTGAAGGCCGTGAGCGTGGTGGAAGAGGAGACCACCAGTAGATGAGTAAAGAAGAGATTGACAAAGAACTCATTGAGATAAGAGAGAGAATGGAACAACTGACATTGAATATGCAGCAGGAGGCAAAAGTACACTGGAGGTACAAATGGCCTCTGAACAGGAAAGACAAATGGCCTATTCAAAAGTTGTTGGATAGGAAACAACAACAAGAGTTGAGGAAGTGGCTAAGGTATGCTAAAAGCCTCAGTGACACAAAGTTGGTTTGCATCTTTGAGCCAGAAGTCATAGAAACCCTCAGTGATGAGGAAGAGGGATCAATTTCAGATCTCATAAACTACCAGGAGGGCAGGGATGAATTTTCAAATTTCTAGGTGGGCAATGAAATGATATCATTGGACGATCTCATAGACTGTCAGGAGGACATCCATGGAATTTCATATTTCCAAGTGGGCAATGGTATGAGATTAATAGAGGATCTCATAAACCGCCAGGTGGGCAGAAGTGGACTTTCAAGTTTCCAGGTGGGCAATGGAAAGAGATCAGAGGAAGGTCTTGTGTACTGCCAAAGGGGTAGTGGTGAAATTTCATATTGCCAAGTGGGAAATGAGATGGGATCAAACGATCTCATAGACTGCCAGATGGGCAGCAAAAAATTCCCAAATTGCCAGGTGGGCAAGGGGAAAGAGGTGAGACTGTCTGAAAGTCTCATGAACTCAGAGGAGAGTTCAAATCAACAAGGAGTGCTGACAGGAGAGAATCAGAAGAAAATTCTGATCATTGGAGGAATAGAGGTGTTCCTACCAAGCAGCCTAGTTGAGGCCAGAACATGTGTTGCAGATGCAGTAATAGCAGGAGGACAGACAATAGAAACTATCATGGAGGAAGAAATGGAGCAGACACTGATGTTTGTCCAAAAAGAAGAAAATGAGCATTCAACATAATGACTCAAAAGTTTTAGCCAGGAAGCTGGACAAGAAATCACTACAGTACTGGAAGTTGCAGAAGAAGAAGAAGAAGAAGAAGAGGAAGCAGACAGCATGGTTTTTTCTGACCTATGTGAAGAATTGGAAGCTCTAGAAAGGAGGGTGATGGTGCAAAGTTTTCACATCTAGCAGGCTAAGTTGGAAGCAGGTAATGGAACATACCAGCCTGGGGAGAAGCTGGAAGAAACTGGAAGTATGCTAGGAGGAGAAATGGCAGCAACAGAACTGCCACGAGAATAAGCTTAGCAGTAGTTCAGTGAGGAGACTGCAGAGCTGGAGTCTATAGCAGAGTGGCCACTTAGTGCCACAAAGAGAGATAAATATAGTAGGGGAGATCGAGCAGATTTGCCAACTGAGGAGACAAAAGTTCAGTAGAGAAGACTACATAAGGAGAGCCAGCCATTGGAGCAGCTRGACAGGGTGATTGAGAAGATCAAGAGGTTGACGTTGAGGTCAGTACAAGAAGTAGTCAGCAGGAGGAAGTTGAACAACAAGGAGCTTGCAAGAGCAACAAGGCARCAACATCAGGAATAATGAAGCAGAGGAGCAGATGGACAACTCCAAGGGAAAGTTTGGGATCCAAGTGGATTTCAACACTGGAGAAGATGAGATCATGATTTTTCTAGCTGAGGGGTATGATGCAGGAGCATCACTCCATGTCARCAGCGTGCYAGYCAKCCAACACATCTARCACGCATTTAATGGAGAAGGGAGAGGTGCAACCCCCTCAATTTTGAAATTCGAAATTTCAATAAATGTTGTAAGGATTTTAATGCCAGATGACGCMTTTGTATAGGTGGTGGTTGAGGTCTCCTTTAATGGTTACCTACARCAAGCCCAGGACRTAGTCAAGACTGGGCATCCATTTATGTAATGTAGCYGTAGGAGCTACTCTGTGATAGCAATAGCTCAAAGACGGTGGTTGAAGATAAGCTCATGGGAGCCCTCATTTTGTAAAGAAATAAATTAGAGTAGAGAGTTAGGAGGAGAGACCAGAGAAGAGAGGTCTCGAGAGAGAGTTGGGACTTGTTACAGTCCAGGCTTTGTAAACATTTGTATAGACATAATGATTAATAGAAAAGCAGTTTTTTCTAAACACTGTGTGTTTGATGTTTACATGTTTTTATGCATTTCATGTTTTAAATGCATAACTGGTGAAGCATTGCATAAGTTTTAGTTTCTTCTTGTCATGGAGTTTCCGAGTGCAAGGAGTGCACATAGTCCGCAAGGTGTGCGTCGACAGAGGTGAGGAAACCTCAGGAAATCTCAAGAGGGATAACATTGAACCTTCATCAGCAGAGGTGCAAGGAGTACACAGAAGGGAACTCTCTTTCGAGTTCAGCAAGAAGACAGAATCACTGAGGATTTTGGAGAACTCTACAAGGAGGGCATTGAGTTGGTGCAAGTGTGCACAGAAGGAACTCTTTTGAGTTCTGAGAAAAGAGAAGTGTCGAAGAGAAGACACTCGCAGGTTTGTTGAATACTCTATAGGATTTGCAAGGTGTGCATCAAGTAGGAGAATGCCAAGAGGGCGTGAGGCATTTCTTTCCAAGAAACGACCTCAAATCTAATTTATTCAAAATCTTAGGAGCACCAGGAGTGTGCGAGAGTGGACTTGTTCTAAGTCCATAAGCTCAGAAGAGAAAGTTCAAGAAAAACGCACATAGAGAAAACCTTTCGAGGTTTTTGAGTTGACAAAGCTCAGAATTGACAACGTTTCTATAACGCAGATGAGACCTAAAGGAACCGAGCTCGCAAGAGGAGGATTCGAAGATTGAGACCTTCAAGACTTAGAAAATATTCTAAGTCAAAAAGCCAAGAAAGCTCAGGAGGAGAGTGCGCAAGGAAGACAGATCTGAACCATCATATCTAGCGCCAATACCCGACAACCGTTGGATCAGGTGAAGGTGCATAGACTTTAACCTCTGGGAGGTCACACATGAGAGTAGCTGAAACAGATGGTGTAGACGCTTCGTGGAGAAGTGTCGAAATCTCGAGAGCCCTAGAATCACACCAAGTTTCGAGGGATTTAAGCGCTTAGAAGCACCCCAAGGGAGGAACCATATAGATGGTGGAGACACTTCGTGGAAGAAGTGTCAAAGTTGTGAGAATCGTTGGATATTGCAGAGCAGCGAGGAGATTAACGTCGAGTGTCTTCCAACACTCTAAGGCGTTGAATTTCACTATTTCGGAGTTTGGGGTTTGGAGTGGCAAGGGATTTTGGGGTCGCTGCATCACGAACTCCCAGTTCGCAAAATCTTGAAATCTTGTGCTCGAATTTCGCTACTTCAGAGTTTCGGGTTTGGAGCGGCAAGGGATTTTGGAGTCACTGCATCGTGAACTCCTGGTTTGTGAAATCGTGTCAGTCGTTGGATCTAGAGCGCAGTGGCCTGAGAGCCATTGGATCAAGGATATGTGCACATGGTTGAGACCCTGGGAGGTGCATAGGAAAAAGGATCTGGGTCATTAGATCTAGCACCAAGGACCGATAGTTGTCGGATCCAGAAGGAGGTGCAAGGGGTTTAATCCTCATAACAACATAGGGAAGAGGACTCATCACGTCTCAAAAGCACTGGGGCCATCCATTTTGGAGGACAGGTGTCAATGATCCAAGCCCTTTTCGGTGTTTCAGACACTGGGAGTTCGAGGAGAAGGAGTCATGCGACAAGAAGTCCCAACTCATGAAATTGCGAAAGCATCAGGACCGCTCATTAAGGGGACATTTGGTGAGTAGTCAAGGTTCGGGGAAAACCCCGAAAGGTTCTCTCAAGGGGTATTATTTCAGCATTTCAAGACCAGGGAGGTTGAAGAACCAAGAACCATCTGCAGTCGGAATCGCGAAATCACGAAAAGTGGACTATGTTCGTGGGTAGATTTCAGCATTTCGGGACCCAGGAGTTTGAAGGACCAAAAAATCATTCCAGCCGGAATCGCGAAAGGCCGGTAGCACTTTGTCATTAAGTGCATGGTCACAGAGTGGTGGTCACGTGGATGAAGGCTAAGGGGCGATCCAGAGCCATTAATCCCTTTTCAGTGTTTCAGATACTGGGAGTTGGAAGGACAAGGAGTCTGGGAGAGCTCGCATGCAGGAGTCCCAAAACCCGAAAACGTGAAAGGTGTGTTGGCTCAGAACAGAGTAGAGCGTCGAAAGGTGAGCACGTGCATAGGTTTTATCAAGGCCTGTGCCAGAGGACAAAGGGACCTGTGGATTTGTTGAAAGGGTTCCAACAGAAGCCCGAAGAGCCATTTCGGCTCAGGGAAGAGAGCGATCCAAAGACCGAGAGGTCAGTGGACCCTGCTGAGGTCGGGAGTCTGTATCATGACTATTAAGTGTCTGTGGAATGACAGGAAACTTGTCTTTGGTTGAATTTTTGGGCAGTGCCTTTCTCATCATCCTTTTAATTTGATTTCCATTGCATTTTGGGCTAGGTGTTTTGCTTCTTGATATCCTACTTGATTTGTCTTTGTTTACACACAGTAAAGTCTTTATATCAAGTTGTTGTTCAGTCCTTTCATTTTCATTCTCTTATATTGCAAATAAAAAATATTAGGCATTTTATAGTGTTGGCATTTTGATCTTTTGAGTCTTTATCATTAATATTAGTGCATGTAAAGAAAGATTGCATTTTATTTAGAATTGCATAACTAAATTGAGAATTTCATTCTGAAAAGCATATCATTTATTGAAAATTGAAGTTAGAACTTTGCATTGTTTTCATGTTCATTTATTTTACTTGTTGAGTCATAACATCACTAGTTTCATGACCATACCCTTTTAGTAAGGAAATCCACTAAAAGTAATGCTATAATTTAAAATTGATTAGTAACGATTTTATCTTTCTAGGGTGAAAAAACTAGCTTAGGATTTAGAGACTTGCAATAGGATTTTGTGAGTAAACTTCTCCAAGGCTATTAAATCAACATAGGTATCTGACTAAGGGAGTGGAGAAATCCATTGTATAATCAGTAATAGCAGGAGGCTCCACTTACATTGAAGTTAAGCACGAGGTCGCGTGAGGTTGGTTGAAGGGATATCCCCTCGATACCTTCTTAGTGTTTTAACCTAGGTCTGCACCCCTGCTTCTACTCTCTCATTTCCCTATGCCTTCATCGAATTTGTCATCTTCAGGTTGATTAAGTCAGTTTCACATTACTGAGTGACTTGGTTCTTATCCGTTTATTTATTGATTGAGTCTTTGTGCATTTATGTTTCTATTGTTTCTTGAAGGATAATTACATGTCGTATTTGGTTCGGAATGCTTGTCATTATGTTTTCCTTTGATTGAGCTCACTGTAGGTCAGCCAAGCATTTTTTGTATCCACAACAATGCCCATGGGAAAACGCAGTAATCTGGAGCGGTCAATTTCAGACTCAGATTGTAGGAACAGAGATGTTAACTTTCGATGGTGGTGATCTATTAGTCCAATCAGATTGACGGTTTTCGCGTATTCGGAGTGTCGAAATCGCACACAACTTAACATCAATAATTACCCGAAGAGAAATAATTATCCGAAGTCCTGAAGCCCCGAAGTGATTCTGGACCATCCATCAACAAGGACACATAAAGATAGATCTTTCACTTCAGATACTTAGTAGTCTGGAGGTTTGCGGAGAACTAGAGCAAGAATTACCCGAAGTCCTGAAGAGTCGAAGTCCTGAAGTCCCAAGATCCTGCCATGTCACTCTGGGCCCATACTACTTCGGTAGAACTTCATGCCTCACAATCAAAAACTCTCAAAGCCCGAACACTCAAGTCCCGAAGTGAATCTAGACCATCTATTAGCAAGGACATGCAATGACATATCTCTCTCTTTGGATATACAACACTTTGGAGGATTGTGTGAGTAACAAGATAGAAACTTCTGAAGCTGGAACTCTCGAAGTGAATCTGGACCATCCAGACCCAGAGACCACGTGGAGGCAGATCGCTCACTTTGAAAATGTGGCACTCGAGAGGATGGTAAGAACTATGCATTGAAAAGGCCCAAAGCCCAAACTCCTGAAGTGATCAGAGATCGTTGATCTCAAATAAACAAGAATCGTTGATCCTTGCAGTAGGTAAATATCACTTAGATCACAGATTCCAATCAGATCAACAACCATGCTTCATTGCAGGGACATAAACTGCTCGAATGTTAATTTTCCAAAGAAGTCCGGAACCATGGTATTTTTGGAAGGGTACATGGAAGCTTGTGGGGGATTGTCGGGGCTATAGTGATGTCACTACTACATATGGGAAGATTATTCCATGAAAATTTTTCACGCTTCCACTCATTTCATCTTTTTTGTTAACAGGGCAGGGTTTTAGTTGTTATTTCCATGAACGTTCATCACAATATCCACAAAAATCTTATTTTAACCTAGTCGAGATTTTCGTGGCAATAGCGACAAAATTTCATGGAAATAGCGACGAAAATTTTACCTATCTCATTGGTCGGTGTTAACAACTAGTTGATTATTTGATCTATATATACGTGACTTTACAAGACTTTGCGACACAATTTCTATAGTTGCAAAACTGTTCTTTGATTTTGTTTGAACTGTTTATATTTTCTGTCACCCACCGGTTGAACAGATCCAATTCTCGATCTACATAGCTCAGATTTTGAACTTGCAAGGTTAGTATGCTATTTTTTATTGATGTACTCATTTAACTTGTAAATTTTTGTTCAAATGTCCAAATTTCATGTCGCTTGTTTTTTCCTTGATAATATATTATAATGTGTAGTACCATATCTGATGTCTTTGGTTTTTCGATCTATTAGTATAATATATGGAAAAGGGTATGTGGATTCCATAATATTTACAATATCTTCCCATAATATTCACAAATTTCAAATAGAACTTGCATTATTTTCCACAGACAAAGAGATATAATGCATGAGTGTGGAAGATAAAATAGTAAAACAAAGAAGATAACTGCAATTTCAACTTGTAAAAAGAGAAATTCGAGGAAGCCTCTAATTTCAATGAAAGAGGCATAAGCTTACCAAATATTTAAGAAGAGACTATTCTAAAAGCTTCACCTCACCCAGAGAAATATTAATAACATTTCCCTCTTCCGCATAAATTATTTGCTATCCTCAACATATTGTAATAAATAATGGGTAGGTTGGCATTAGTGATAAGATAGCATGTTGATATTACATATAATTATTAATGTATGAGAGATAATCCATTATTTAAGTATGCAAAACAAAACCCAAGACTAAATATTGCGGTTGACGTGATTGGGTATGTACATTTTGCAAAACAAAGTACGAGAATTTCCATTATTTAAGCATGCAAAACAAAACCCGAGGCTAAACGTTGTGGTTGATGTGATCGGGTGTGTACATCTGGATGGTGGAGAAAGTGCACTCATCAACTCATTGGGAGATGAAACAAAGTCTAAAATTCCAAAGTGTATTGTTACATTTACTACACATAGAATGTTGGTAACATCAATCATTATTTGTACTTTTAATTAATACGTGGCTATTTGTGGGTTTTTTAAAAAACAAATATATATTTTTTTTAGTTTTGTGGTTAAGTGTCACCTCCAACCAGGGGAAATTAGTCACTTTAGAGTTTTTGACCAATCAAAAAATAGAATTTTGAATATTTAAAAAAAAAAAAAAATTATTTATATATAAAATTCTTGTTAATAAATATTTATTGAAAAACATTATAAAACATTGTTAAAATTTTTGTAAATTTACAAAAGTCAAAACGATTTTGACTTGCAATTGATTGCTATATTCCCTGCTTTAGCAGGGACTAATAAGATACATAAACACTATCCCTAAACTTATGTTATGTATATATGTCGTTAATATATAAATAAAACATTTGTACACATATGACCTTATTATAAAGATGTTATCTATGACATGATTAGGCACATAGCAATCACTTTTAACTAACCACCTTCAACCATCTTAGCTTATGGTTAGCCACCTTTAACAAATGAACTTATGATTATATACAATAGTCTTCCAATACAAATAAATTATATTTGTTTCAACTTTCTCAATAAAATCCACATACCCTTTTCGGATATGTGATGTTGTTTCTCTAAATTTTTTATAATCACACACAATTCTAGATGTAGTGATTAACTTTAGTCTATAGTTGATGTAACTTGTTTATACACTATTAATAAGGATCAGTATTTAAAATATAAAAAATTCATGGCGAAATCTATAATAACATGATGAAATCTACTAGTCAGATAATGAAAAATGAGAACATGCCAAAGTGTCTTAGAAAATAAAATTGTGACCACTGTAAGTAGCATAAAATTGTGACCATTGTATTTAGATGCAAACCAACGCGTCATAATTTAAACCAACCCAACACAATTGTGGATGAAAAGTGGTTGGCATTCTTTTTTTAGTGGTGAATTTCAAAGATTGACATTTTGTCTACAAAACAACTTAGAGGCTAGTGTATGGTGTCAAGTGATTTAAGTTTGAGAAATTTTGACCACTTTCGTTAAATGGTGTGTAATTATTTTCCATGGTTATTCAGTACACAATACTCTATAGTACAAATTGAAGCATATCTATCTTAATGGTTAATCGATAATTAAGAAAAAAACATTTCAAAATGTCTTAGAAGAAATAATTGTGAGGATTGTAGGTCACTGTAAATAAACATATCATAATCGAAAGGAGTAGCTAAAATATAAAAAAATGACCACTTAATTTTTGGTATGGTGTAGGTAAGACAATTACTTGTCAGGACAAGGATTTGTCACAATGAATGAAAACGACAGGAAGCTTGCTCGGTTAAGAGCGGCATGAGAGGCGAGGGGTGATGGAAAATGTTATTTCCCTTGCTATGATTGCAGAGGCTTGCAAAAAATAAGACTTTTAATAACAATATCCCAAAGACATTGTAGGGAGAAGGGGAACGCCGAAGGGGGTTATGAATATCGTCCCTTGGTAAGAGGATTCAATATTTAATGTATTCTCTATAATAATCGGTATGCCATGAATTTTAGTAATATTTCTTATCAAAATTTTTATATTTTCTATACACACTAACTTTACTATGTTGTTTTTAAATATACAGACGATGCCCCCAAAATGTCAACCTCCAGAGAGTTATTTGCCAAGTACTAGAAAAAATAATACTTTACATGGAGATGAACTTCGAGATCAGAATATTGAAGTTGTTGATCAAGTTATTAATGATGATATGGATGGAGATAATGCTAGTGATTCAAATCATGAAGATGAGATACATAGATTGATCCAAGATACATTTGCTCCAATGGATGAGGACAACCAGGATGATATTCATGATGTTGATCCTCTACTCGAGAAGTCACATCAACCTCTTTATGAAGGCTCAACAACAAATATTTTATCTCCTATATTGTTGTTGGTGAACCTGAAAGTTTTGAATGGTTTATCAAACACATGTCTCACACAAATACAAAGGTATTTAATTTGTTAATTATTTATGCCTGCATGTTCAAAAATACTTAAAAGGTTCAATTTTTTCCTATATTGTTATTGTTTTCTAACTTGTAAATTAGTATATTGGATTATATATTGATGATTAATATTGTTTACATTTACTTATTGTTTATAATTTTGTATATTGTTAGGTGATGTTCTATTACGAACGTCAAATATTTTTCCACACACATATCAAGAAATATCTGTGATTATGAAAGAAATTGGAATGGACTATTAGGCTATTGATGCATGTCCTAATTATCATATCATATATTATGGACAATATGAATTAGAAAATGAATGCCTACAATGTCAAATAAGTAGATATCGAACCGATCAAGTGTCAAAGAAGGTGCCTCACAAAGTTCTTCGTTATATTCCGATAATTCCACATTTCCAGCAGTTGTTCAGGCGCCAAAGTATATCACAGTTTATGGATTTCTGTTGGGTCACATATTTGTCCATATTTCCATCATCTATATAAATCCAGTACATCTCTTCTCCATCCTATTATCATTCATTTATCATTCCATTTGCCATACATTTGCTACAACTGCTCATAAAATGACATATAATTCATTTTATGCTTTAGTGGTTAATAATGATTATTCTTCCTTCATTTCTAATGAATTAAATACTATTATGCATGATTTTTTTGATGATGGTTTGATGAGTGATTTTATGTATCAATAGTTGCAGTAGTCAAGGTTCCAACCTCCAAATGACACATGTGAGTTCCAACTCGTGGTTAACCATTTTCAGTGAAAAACGTGGCAGATAAGGAGAGACAAATTTGCATGGAATATTGTGAGCCGATGAGGATGAATATCGAAAATCCGAAACATGGGTTTTGTTTCGAATGGGCCCAATTGAGTTCTTTGAGGGTTTTTTTTTTCCAATTGGAGATATGGTTTGAGAGAAATTGTTGGTTCTTTAAAAGTGTATTTTCCAGATTTACAGTTGTGGCCGGTTCTCTAAACATAGCAATTTGTTTGAGAAACCAAAGGATTTGGGGATTTGATTTGTATAAATAAGACCTCGTCAATCAGGACAGAGTCAGTCATGAAATTATATAGAATTTATTTGTAAGAAAGAGTTGAACTTATGTAATTTCTGAGTTTTCTTCAATAATACAAAGGAGCTGATGGATCTGTGATTATGTGCAACTTTCTCTTGAACTTGTAAGTCTTTTGGCCACGCATGCTAGGTGAGGCAGGCCCCCCTCAATCTGGTATGTGTTGGTCTTATTCATTTACTTGTATTTTTCTTTTCATTGTCTTAATTTATCTTGGTTTATGATTAGTTGATCACTGCTTACAGTTGTGTGTTGTTTATTATATTTCTCTTACAGTAAGATTCAATTCATCTTGTTGTTACTTCATTTTGTTAATACTCTTTTAATTTCTGTAAGAGTGTGGTAGATGTTTTATTTCAACTGAGTGTATTTTCAAGCAAGAGTGGATTTGATTGATTTTAAGTTATGTATTTTATTTTATTAAATAGATAATAGTGTTAGTTGGAAATTGTTGCTTGCATATATTGTGCATGGTAACTTTGAAATAAAAGACTTCCTCAAGTTGACAATTGAATAGTTGGGCAAATACTACGATGCAATTAATTCAACATTAGTTTAGCCCAATGTAGCAACTATTGTTCCTTTCATGCGATTGTTGTTCCTTTGAGTGTAGTTGTTGTTCATTTGAAAGGAACAACTGTTGTTCCTTTCACGCGACTTTTGTTCCTTTCACACGACTGTTGTTCCTTTGAGTGTAGTTGTTGTTCATTTGAAAGGAACAAATGTTGTTCCTTTTGTGCAACTGTTGTTCCTTTTGCGTGACTGTTGTTCCTTTGAGTATCGTTGTTGTTCATTTGAACTGAGCAACTTCCATTCCCTTTACGATTGTTGTTCCTTTATAGGTGTTGCATCTCTGGAGGTTGGGTATTGAAAACGTAAGGTAAGAACCTACGTAGGAACAAGTAAAATGCTTGTACTAGTGCCTACCTTTGGTTGATACATAGAGGTTGTTTTTAGGACATATTTAGAGCCCAAAAATTTTCATGCAAAGAACAGAAGTCAAGACGATGTTCTTCGAATGCCTGCGGATGGTTTTGCATTGAACTACATCAAAGAAAACTGGCCAATTTTTAAAGAAGAACCTCGTAATGTTAGACTTTCATTGGCAGCTGATGGTCTCAATCCATTTGGAGAGCTTCGTTCTACTTACTCAGTGTGGCCTGTTTTTTTTATAAACAATAACCTTCCTCCTTGGATGTCGAACAAGAGAGAGCACACAATGTTGGAAATGATTGTTCATGGTAAGAACCAAATATCAATATAGCATAGAAACACCTCAGAATAAGTACTCAACACCTTGAAAAAGAGATAATTTCAGATAATAAGCCTCTTAAAGGGGGAAACCTCCTTTTACACCACATAAATGTTCAAGTACAAGATGACTCCAAATGAAAATGTCTCCTTGGTATATATAGGTGACTAGGAGGTATAATTACAACTAATGGAATAAAGCCGACATAAATAAAATAGCATTACTAATGTAATACGCCCCAATTAAGGGGTAATGAGCCAATATTAGGGATTAACATGCCCCTCCCCTTGAGACAAGTGTTGTCCACAATGCTTGAGTAACTTTGGATGCTTCTGTATAAAAGACTCATCTTCCCAAGTGGAATCTTCAGTTGGTAGTTTCCTCCATTTAATGAGATACTTTGAAATGGATCTATTCCTCAGCTGGTGAATTATTGTGTCAGTGATGGCTTCAGGCTCCAATATGATTTTTCCTTCCTCGTCAAGTTCTGGCAATATATTTTGAACTGGGATCTTTTCACCTATAACCTTATTTAAGCATGAAACATGGAAAACTGGGTGTACTCGTGAAGATGCAAGCAACTCTAATTTGTATGCCATATTAAAAAAAAATTACAACACCTTATAAGGGCCATAGTAATTTGGTGATAATTTATTATCCTTCTTGGCTTGCTTGAGGGACATCCGTTTGTATGGTTGTAGTCTTAAAAACACTTGATCCCCTACTTCAAAACTTCTTTGACTATGATGTTGATCTTCTTGTTGTTTCATGTGATTTTGTGCCATGGTCAGGTTGTCCTTTAAGATTTGGAGAACTTGATGTTGATGCTCGATGTGATCTTCCACTGCTTGAACCTTATATTTTTATTTTAGAGAAGAAGTGATGGAAGGAGGGTGGTATCCATAGAGTGCCATAAATGGTGTCATTTTTGTTGTAGTATGAAAGGAAGTGTTATAGCACCATTCTGCCAAGGGTAACCATTTGAACCATTGTGTTTGTTTATCAGAGACAAAGCAATGAAGGTAGCCTTCCAAACATTTGTTCACTATCTCAGTTTGTCCATCATATTGAGGATGATAGGATGCGCTATGAGGCAATTGAGTACCCAAACAAGAAAATAATTATGTCCAAAAATGTCTAGTGAAGATAGGATCTCTATCACTTACAATAATCTTTGGGCTGCCATGTAGCTTTTGAACTGTCTCCATGAATGCAGTGGCAACTGTACTAGCTTTGAAGGGATGAGAGAGTGCACAAAAGTGTGTGTACTTGGTCAATCTATCAACAATGACCATGATAACATTCTTTCCTTTAGACTTCGGTAATCCTATGATGAAATCCATGGAAACCTCCTCCCAGTGTTGACTTGGGATGGCTAATGGTTGTAAAAGACCTAGGGTCTTAATTGTTTCCACCTTATTTTGTTGGCAAACCAAACATTCTTCCAAAAACCATTGAACATCAGTTTTAAGGCCATCCCAAAAAAACTCATTCTTGACTAATTCAACATTAGTTTAGCCCAATTTAGCAACTGTTGTTCCTTTCATGCGATTGTTGTTCCTTTGAGTGTAGTTGTTGTTCATTTGAAAGGAACAATTGTCGTTCCTTTAACGCGACTGTGTTCCTTTTGCGCGACTATTGTTCCTTTGAGTGTAGTTGTTGTTCATTTGAAAGGAACAAATGTCGTTCCTTTTGTGCAACTGTTATTCCTTTCGCATGACTGTTGTTCCTTTGAGTATCGTTGTTGTTCATTTGAACAGAGCAACTTCCATTCCCTTTACAATTGTTGTTCCTTTATAGGTGTTGCATCTCTGGAGGTTGGGTATTGAAAATGGAAGGTAAGAACCTACGTAGGCAATAAGTAAAATGCTTGTGCCAGTGCCTACCTTTGGCTGATGCATAGAGGTTGTTTTTAGGGCATATTTAGAGCCCAACAATTTCCATGCAAAGAACAGAAGTCGAGATGATGTTCCTCGAATGCCTGCAGATGGTTCTGCATTGAACTACATCAATTATAAAAATGGCCAATTTTTAAAGAAGAACCTCATAATGTTAGACTTTCATTGGCAGCTGATGGTGTCAATCCATTTGGAGAGCTTCATTCTACGTACTCAGTGTGGCCTGTTTTTGTTATAAACAATAACCTTCCTCCTTGGATGTCGAACAAGAGAGAGCACACAATGTTGGAAATGATTGTTCATGTTAAGAACCAAATATCAATATAGCATAGAAAAACCTCAGAATAAGTACTCAACGCCTTGAAAAAGAGATAATTTTAGATAATAAGCCTCTTCAAGGGGGAAACCTCCTTTTACACCACATAAATGTTCAAGTACAAGATGACTCCAAATGAAAATGTCTCCATGGTATATATAGGAGAGTAGGAGGTATAATTACAACTAATGGAATAAAGATGACATAAATAAAATAGCATTACTAATGTAATATACCCCAATTAAGGGGTAATGAGCCAATATTAGGGATTAACATGCCCCTCCCCTTGAGACAAGTGTTGTCTGCAA